>BMAO01006471.1:0-24702 GCA_019973975.1 Trichonephila clavata
TTTAAATCCCGGTCAAGCGATGAGGCTGACAACTCACTTTAAAGTTTAAATTACTGACCAAAATATCAGTTCTTACAAAACAACGATTGATATTGGTATAAATGAAGCAACATTGATATTTGATGATGGACTAATCGTTAACGTATAGGTGTTTCATATTGAATGGACAAAAAGAATAGCACAGTGTGACTGCCGTAATGGATTTATTCAGCCGAAACAAATTTATTCTGCAACTACAATTATGCTGCTTTATATAACGAGGAAAAATTATCGAATGACGAACTCGCCGCTAGAGTAAGGCGTGCCATAACAAAATGTTTCCATGCAGGAGAAAGCGTACTATGTTTTCGAATACCGTCAAAACCCTTGGTAATTGTTGTGCAAAGATATTTTCGTACGAAATTGTAAAGAAATCACTGTATCGGTATAATATGGCAGGTAGGAAGCATGTTCCAGGATACCGGTTGCTTATGCAAGAACAGCCCCAGATGACACTATCTGTGATTTTTCTCTGTTTATTAAGATATAGCTAGGTGTCCACTTCAGGATTAAGAGGAACTGAAGACGCGGATAACTGTAGTGTTGAACTCCATCACAGGGAATATGTTATCACGAGGTGTCAGGAGCTTGATTACCGTGTGTATATTTAATGTCACCGGGAGGGCATATATTGAACACCTGTAGAAACTTGAATAATGTAGTTTGAGGTAATTAGCCCCTTTAAATACATTAATAACAACGTTCACAATCTTGTTTTTCTCCCATTCATTATGAAATACCCTGTATTATAGTAAATTAGGTTTGAATAATTAATACAATAAAATAATTTATTTGATTTTCAGGCATTGAATAACGAGAGCAGAAATTATTATATCTCACAAAAAGGTCTCTAAGACACTGGGAGAATGAGGTGAGGGAAATAAAAGAAACACTTTATGGAAAAGAAGCCTCAATATATGAAATGGATATATTTTCTGTAAAAAGATTATTTAAATACAAAATAAAATTTAATCTTAAACTTGATTTTCAGTTTCTACCTCCACTTTCAAACAAGATTTTTAAAAGTATCGGTCCAGAGCTATGGTATTTATATGTATATCGTACTTGTAGATCTGTACTGGCGTCTTCACCTTTGGGATGGGATCAGTAGACTATTTTGTAATGCGATGAATACTAAAAATAATGATTTTAAACTTTTTCAATTTCTTTTACTTTAAAAATACTGTACTTAACTTAACTTTAAATTGGTATAGTAGGTCACCAGCAGTCGTAAGCTTTCATTTTATATGTGCTCGATCTACCTTGTCTTTATCAGCGTGGGTAACAGAAAGAAAGCTATTTAGTTTTCTTATTATTTTTATATTCACACTTTATGCTATTTAAAAATACACATACTATAGCAAAATTTTTCTTTATTTTAAACTTGTACTTTGCTTTCACGAACTGTCAGAAACTTATATGAAAAGGAGAAGAATTTACTGGTTTATATATAAGGAGGAATCGAAAATGTACATCAGACTCGCAAGGTACTATCCCCAACACCAAACTATTTTTAAATTGAATAATCCTGCCGAAAAGCGAGGAGATGGTCAACAATTATCAGAGAAAATTGAAAAATTCAATTGCATGGATTGGCAATACCAGAGTGAATTTAATCTTTGCGCCAGTCTAGTATGCAAAAGATTACTATGTTTAAATGTAAGAATTTCAAGGAATAGGTACATTTAAAATTTAAAAATATACACATTAGCGTTAAATGCAAGAATTATTGGACAACAATCAACATAAAATTTGAATGAGGAATTTTGAAATGCGATCTTAAAAATAATTCGACTTAGACAATCACATCAAAGTTAAATGAAAAGTGAAGTAATTAGAGGTACCAGAGAGTATAGGTGTGACGCGCACGGGGATTCATACGCGTTTCTACTAATTTCTTCCTTTTCTTTAAACAAATATTTATTTAACTAATCATCGAGAAACCAAACGATTTATATAAATGGGAATATGAGATAAATTCGGGTTTCACGAGTTGAAGAGAGAGAAGTAGAGGTCAAGTTGGGTTATGAAGCAAAGTAAAGCAAGTTATCTGTTGACACGTAGTTGTTGACAAGCTGAAGTCGATACGTTCGATGTGCAAGTAGGCGGTTAGTGGAGATTGAAAAGCAGTGGAATTAAGATTACAGAGCGGAGCCATCGTCATTTGGATCAAGCTAAAGAAAGTTCATCGTTTCCCGCGTGAAGGATCCGGAAGCATTAGGATTCAAGTATAGTTTTGATTAAGTAAAAGCGGATTTATTAAAAGTAGTCGGGTTAAAATGAGCGTATTTAAGTTGTCTTAGATTCAGTTCAGCTCCTAAATATTATCCCCGCATTTGAGCATATCACCCCGCGCTGCACCACCATTGCTTATATACCTTAATAATTGTGTTGTGTTCGTTTGTCACCTTTATTGCACTTAATAACCAAATTATATTGAATAATGTTCGTGGATTATTTAGTTCTTCCTACACCATCCAGCCGGGTTTATGATAGACATGGAGGGTTCGAACAAGGTACTAGAGGTTACCTGGGCTATAGGTATATATATATATATACACGGCTCCTACCAAGTACTTTCCCTTATCACTAGCACCTATATAAAACTATTTTAGAAATATAACAACATATGCGCAACATCACCTGTTTCGACACATCAGTGTACTGAAAACAGACTACAAAAATTTATCAATATTCTTTACAATGTGAACACCTTAAGCTTTCTATTCATATATTTATAAAATAGAACAATGTTTTGTATTTTTCGTCATTTTTCCCTTTAATTGCTTTGTCTACAGAATAGACATTACACCACTTACAAAATAGACATATAGATTGTTTACAATAAAATTTAATATGGTTGCCTTGCATTATAAATAGATAATTCACATTGTATGTATGTGTGCTGGTACATGCTTCGAATTAATGATGTTATACAAGTTGATAAAGATTGGTGTTTTGGATTATTGAGAACACAGCAGCTTCGAACAATTTTACAATAGTCATTCAATACAGTTTACACGTGCTATTATTAGGCTTAACTTCATTTTTCAAACCTGTTAGTTTTACAATATTTTTAACACTATTATGCAGAAATTTTCTGCTGAAAGGAAAGATTAGTATCCAATAAAGCAAGCTTAATCCTACTTCACCACCCTAAGTCAGTTATAGCCAGTAGAAAACATAATATTTTTCCATTTTGATCAATTGACTCCAAATATGCTTATTATTATTTTGATGTTGTTCTTAGTTATTAAATCCATTATTTATCCGACCTTTGTTTTGTATGATATTCAATATATATATGTATATATATATATATATATGATAGGCCAGGAGTTCGTTGTAAAATGAGTAGAACATCACCTGCAAAATAACTCTTTATTATTCTTCCAACATATTAAGTTCTAAATATGGCGGCTCTTTGCGCAAATCGAGTGGAACAAAGGCAACATTAAACGAGGAGTCACCGCTGGGTTTTTCCGCCAGGATCTCTACGTCAGCATCACCACTTTAAATAATTTGTTTACCTCAAATCCGTACGCGATAATAAAGAGTTCACTTATTTTGCTTATTATTTACTTAATTTTAAAGTTAAATCAGACCTGATTAGCAGGCGTTATATGACATTCACATTATTCATATTATTAAAATTAAAATGACGAATTTATTTGAATGTTGGACAAAGTAAAGTGAACTGGAATCATATTAATGAGTCAAAAGACCAAAAATTCCAGTGCTGATGATCATATTGGCAGAGAGAGGGTTGTGGTTTTTCTAACTTTGAATATTTCACCAGGAAAACAGTTCTGAGAAACGAGCATTTCATTCCCTTAAATTAAAAGTGGCAAATTTATTTTCTATCTTCACGAAGAAGATTACCGTATGAAACAATAAATTATTCCAGAATGTAATCAAAAGGAATACAAAATGTTAGAAGCAACAAAAAAAAAATACCGATATATGCGAAACGTTCCACTTCAGAAAAATAAAATGAACGCGAAAAAATAGACATAAATCAGTGAGAGTACATCCTTTACTTTTATAGTATATAATTGTTTAATCGATGAATTAAAAATGTTTTCTAGTACGGTTAGTCCCCAAACAAATTTACTACACTTGAAGCGTTTTTGTGGTTTATATATAATATATATGAAAGATAGGTAGATGTAGGTATATATTTGTACATAACGTATAAATAATACAGGTATGTACCATAAATTTGTATGGCCTTGCATATTCATTATGAGTATTTATGTAGCATATATATATATGGCGGCAGGGGAGATCGGGCAAGATGACTACTGCCCACTTTTCCGTACCACCAGGTAGCAGCATCAAATGAACACCATTTACCTTTTGCCCTTCGTTAAACTATAGTACAAGAGGCACGCTGAATCGTTCTTTGTTAGTTATGCTTTGATTATTTTTGATGCCACGATATAACTTACATGTAAATAAGCTCTATACAGGTACAGGTGTAAGATATAACGTTTATTTAATATTATAGCAATTTGGTTTAAATACTACCCATACCATACTAAATGTCAATTAATTGCCTTTCGTGGTGAATGAGAACGAATAGCCAAACAGATGTTCTGGGCAAGATGACGAGCTGTGATTCGGCCCGTGTTTCGGAACTTATGGCAATGCTGATTCCGATGCACCAAAGAAGTTGTTAGTGCTTTTTATTTCAAACCATTGCTTAAAACAACATAATGAGGGGGAAGAAAGAAACCAGTTTCAGCATTCTTACAAGCACACCAATCAAAGAAATGTTAGAACAAAGTGAAAAGCAAAGGAAGACAGGAAGTTTTAAAAACAGAAAAAGCTTGTAGTTAAAAGAGAGTAAAAACTCAAACTGTTCCTTAAGCCTAAGCTTATAAAATCTAGGCCAAACATTCCAGTTAGACAACCAAAGGACGGTGTTATAAGATGTTCTGCTTGTGAAGAGGTATCCTCCAACAGAAGAATGGATTCAAAGCAAATGCCAATAGTGTTGGCATGAGGAATAAACCAATTATAAAATGGAATTTTTATTTGTGATCATTGTTAGGTACATAACAAACACTTCACGATACATTACAATGCATTGCTTAGTTTGATACTTCGTAAGATGTAAAACACAGTTATTTGGTTAAACCATGTAACACATCTCTCGGTGCTATAAAATATGTTCAAACCTTTTCAGTGCCGCTATCTTGTCTGTAGTCATCTTGCCCCAGTATTGGGGCAAGATGACGATTTGTTATACAGGAAAATAAATAATCCTACACTTCTTTATTGAAAGGTACCAATGGTAAGATGTTTAATATTACAAAGGACCACTAATGTTCATGCAAAACTGATTTTACTGCCCTTAAAATAAATTAATAAACAACAAAACTGTTAACGTCGTCATCTGCCCCGGTTCTATATATGCAATACACATACATGCACATGATATAATTAAAATAACAGAAATATAATGTTCATCTTACAAAACTTAAAAGGAAAAATTATGGAATTATAAACAAAGAACAATCTAAACAAAACTTATATATATATATATACACCAATACCAAAATAGAAATCTATTATGTTTTCAGAGCATCGCACCTATTTGGGCGGTGAAGTTGTAACGGGTCTATTCGCATAACTCGTACTAAGCCTCTTGGGGAAACTCTTTCTGTAAATATTATTCTATTGAATACTTTCTCCCGAAGAAGGTAGAAGTGACATATGCACCAAAGCTATATTTAAAACACAACTTTCGTTCGAGAAAGAGAGGTTAGAAGCTAAATGATATAGTAAGTGGTTAACGGTAAAGTAGAAAGTTAGGCGAGAAAGTGTTCCGTAGATTATTATTTAATTATTATTTAAGATGATTGATTTGTCAATTGGGATATTTAAATTGATTATATTGGCTTGAAGTAGATCAACTTGACGCGTAACTTAGATTATCAGGAATGTGTATAGCTAAGACATTCCTAAAGTAAGTGATTAAATTTATAATTAAATATTATTTATATCGTCTTCCTCGCTTCTGCTCCCATAATTAGTTTAAAGGGTATTTCTTAATCTTGGGTTGTTAAGGTTTGTTAGATTGTTGAGACTTGTAAATAAATTGTGTTTATTTTGACTATGGCTAATCTTCCTTCTAACTCTTGCACACTGGTGGAAGGGAATGGACTACTTTTCACAAAGTAGGGTTAAACTTGCCACATGGAATCCCAACCTTCCTCTTCAGTAGAAAATTTATACGTAATAGTTCAAGAAATAATGTAGAATGTAAACTAAGTTTGAAAAAAAGATCATTCTAACTACCGTTTTTTTTTCGAATCTGAGCCTTCATCGATTCTAAACTACACCACAAATTCTCAACATGTTTTCATGAAAAAATAAAAAATGGTTTATCGATATGCAATATTTATGAAATAAAAAAATTAAATTAGAGCTAATAAGAAGGAAATAATTAATTTATGTTACCTGTATTAAAAACTCTTTTAAATACATACATGCACTTATTATTACTCTAACTGTCCCTTTTTCCTTTCCAATTTCCCCCCATCCAACTCCGCCTTCGATTCTCAGCCGTACCCAATTTTCAGTAGCGTTGACATTGGGGGAAAAGTGTGGCTTAGATTCGAGTAAATGCAGTATTTTACGTGTTATCCTACATGAATCTATTAAACAATTATAGAAAGAATAACTATTACATAAATTGTCAAAGTACAAGCGATTTGGGGGAGGTCGGGAAGCTTTTGAAGATGATAAACATTCTAGTCGAACTGTGTCATCAAGAACTGATAAAAAAATTTTAATTTAAATATTGAAATCGTACGAGAAAACCGATGTTTGAGTTTCGGATGATGCCAGATACTATGAACATTGGCAGAGAGAGACAATAAGAAAAATGTTAGCCGAGAATTCGCATATGGTGAATGCTTGTGCAAAAAGGTTACCGAAAAACTTGATCAAGATAACCCTCCTGTGCACATTTCGCTCTCCGTAAGAAATTCTCTGCGGAAAAACGCATTACAGTGTTCGAGCATCCACCGTACTTACCAGATATCTCACCATACAACTTCTACTTGTTTTTAAAGTGAAAAATGCATTGAAAGGAACACATTTTCAATCTATTGATGAGGTGAAGGCAAAAACGGCACAGTGAAAATAGTGACACCTTGTGAGCCTTAGTACTGGTTTGAACGGTGGAAAACTAGTATGAAGCGATGTATTGATAGAGAAGGGGAAAATGTAGAAAGGAATTAAAAGGTATTTGTAAACTGTTTTCAAAAAAGCTAGTTTTTAAGATTAATCTGGTTATTTGATTGTCACTGTGGTATACTACAATTAAATATATTTTAATTTAAATTTAAATTATTATGAATAAACCAGCGTTTCTCAAATGGTGGGGGCGGCCCGTAGGAAAACATGATAACTCGATGAAGGGGGCGCGAGCATATTGAAATGTCGAAAACAAAAGATTATTCAAAGAAATTATTAATTTACTGAAAGTAACAAAAACAAAATACATTCTGACATAATAAAAAATAAAGTACACACATATTTGCACTGATATAATACACTTATAAAAATGTATCACTACCGCACAATGTATTTTTTAATTAATTTAACAATACTAAGTTAAGAACAAATTAAATAAATACCAGTGACCCCATGGGCTTGGCATATATAAAATTATATACAGAAATTAATACTTATCTTCATAATTTTTACGGTTTATAATTAATCTCTTAATTGCCGATTAAAAGTTATGCAATTCGCTCCCCAATGCCCCCGTTTTCTACGTAAGGGTGCATATGAGAATATAGAGGGGAGGGAGTACGTCTCTTCCTCTGAAATAAGTAAATCCTCCGCAAACACTTTCAAGGTCCTCTAATTGCATTTCAAAGCCTTCGGAATAATTCTGTGGATAGCAGAGCAGAGAAAAGATCATTCTTTGGTAAGACGTATACATACGTCCAAGGCAATTAATGCTTTGGCAGAGTGAGACGTTTATATACGCCAATGTCACTTAGGAGGTTAAAGTCGTATTGTAGCTTTAACGTTAAAGTATAATTTTCTTAAAATCAATACATTGATATTGTATGGATAAATAATATGATTGAATTTTGGATCGCAATGATAGTTGTTAGTTGATATAAAAGATAGTCATCTTCTTTCCTAAAATTTCCTATAAAATAAATTAAGTTTTTAAGTATGCAAGGCTTTATTTATAATTAATCATTAAAAACTAATTTTTACTTTTATGCGATGCTGCTGTTAGATGGTTATGTATTGGCGGGAAATGTTAACATGGTGATGTGTTGTGAGGGTATGTTTATTTATTTTAATAGGACTTTATACTATAATATTTTTTATTTGTACCTTAAGTAAGGAGTTTAAATTAATATTTTTCCTGCTATAATTTTATTTAATGACAGCGTTAGTGTACGATACCTTCTAATAATGCCATATTAATAGTACTTGAGAAAGGATATAGAGAAAAGAGATAGCCTAGCAGTATAGGCAAATTCCAGGTGAGAGTTGGCTGGCCTCAAAACATTATTTAGACCTGCATTCTTCGTTCCTAAGGCCAAGTGTTTGCTATTGTACTACTGTGGCTAATATTTCTTGTTATACTGTCTAGTTAGAAACCCAGTGCCTGAGTAGTAGTGTACCGCGCTAAAACGCCACAGGTCCGGGGTTCAAATTCCGGGCTGGGCAAGGTCGACTCAGTCTTTCGTCCCTTCAGTAGGAAGATAAATGAGTACCAAGTTTGCTTGAGAACTGAACACTGAGGGTTTCATGTCAGACTGATCACTTGACCGAAATATCTGCATATACACCCCCAGTGCTTTAGATCACGTAAACTGAGGTAGGCACAGTAGGCCTTGCCCTCACGGGCTGTTGCGCCACTGAGTTTCACTTATACTATCTAATTATACTTCTATTTATGCTTATTTAGGATTATAGCTATTTAGTATACAGAGAGAGAGGAGAGACAAAATATATTGGACAAATAATAAGCAAACATCAGGAACGAAAGTTTGATAATTGAATCACTGAAAAAAAATGGACTAAATAACTAGAACGTACAGCATTGCCTGGGGAAATATTTTTCATACAACAAATCGTAGCAATACTTTGTAATATTTTTGATAAGTTTTTCGATGTTCAAATTTATTTATGTAGTTCTACTAGTAAAGTTTCAAAACACAATTTATTTTTACTTTTTTTATCTATGCATGACATTACTAGTACTATCTGATCATATTTTTTTTTATTTCTGTCAGGTTATATATAGCTTGTTAACAATTTTTATTCCCCAACCAGCCTATAAAATATGAAGGGGAATGGGAAATTATAGATCATTTTCTTTATAAAAGAGAAAACGAAAACTGATTCCTCAAGTCTTCTTTTCACACAAAAAGATCGAAATTCTTGTAAAATAGTTTCTTTCTAACAAATAGGAAGACATGAAAAAACGTCGTAAATCTACCCCACGGGGGGGGAAAATTAATACAGTGACATAATTTTCAACAAAAAAAAAATAATAATAACGTTTCTTTTGTCGATGATTTTGTTGCTTGAGTTACTTAATATAGTAATTATTTTCCTTAGAATATTTTATTGCGAATTTTTGATAATGATCGCCAATGTTTCTGAGCTTTTTCCTTCTCATGTTTGAAAAATAGAAAAGTTGAGGAAGAAATAAAAAAGTACACACAAATTACAATTGCATAAATCTGTTTTTCTTCAGAATAGTTATTATGAATTATAGTAACCCCTGGGAGTCATCGTGACTGCTCAGAAAGATCGTGGCAAATTAAAATTAATTTTGAATGCGTGGACAACTATAGGGGACGTTCTCTATTAATAATAATATTTATTTAGTTGGTTATTTATATTTTTCGAGAGAAATTCAAAACATAATTTGTTTATTTAGATTCTATGATCAGAGTATCGATCAAATCTAAACAGTATTGAGGAGGTACTCTTGGTGTCGGCTATAATTCCAAGATTTAATAATATACCTTAAAATCCGGCGTATGTGAAACGCGTCTATACTTTAAAGCTGATATTTTTTTTATTCTTAGATATATTCACTGTATAACGCGCATCCCCCTTTTTAATTAACACGAGTTTATAAGTTTCACTTGCATGTAACGGAATCTTGGAACTCGATACCGATGACAATACAATAATTTCATAGTTTTGTTCCATTGTCCTCATCAGGATCGTCAGGAATCACGATAATCAGATTTGGCGACATTTCTAAATACCACGTCCAGATTTGGCTACTTATTGCACATACAATTTTCAGATTTGGCGAATAATTCGATATACCATTTCCAGATTTGGCGACTAATTCCAGATTTAGCGACTAAAAGAAAAAGGTGTAACCCTACAGGGAGTGTTTTTAACTAATACACTTGTGGTTTATAATAATAAAACAAATAAAAAAAGTGTTCTGTACGTGAGAAAGTGGAGAGTGGGTGTGTGTTATCAATTTCTTACTATAATATAAACATTTTTCTGAAAATGAAAATAAAAAAAGGGCTTGTGATGTGAAAAAAATAATTTATGTTCTAACTGCTAAATATTTTTTATTTTTATAAAGCAATACGTTTAGAAGTGATGATTCGAATTAACATTACAGCAATACGTTTAAAAGGTGAGAATACGATTGATACATAATATTACCATGTTTTTATTAACTCGCTTTTTCTTTCAGGTCTGTCCGGGTGGAATTTTTAATTAATTTAAAATGTGTGACTTTCCGATGAGCTAGAGACTTGAAATTTGGATCATATCTCAGAAGTGAATGACAATACATGAAAATGTGAAAAAAGAAAAAAAAAACGAAAAGGAGGAATAATTTTTTATACTTTTTAGTCCGTTATAAAAACAGGGTACATTAATTTTTTTTTTTAATTCGAATGTTTTTTTCTTCTTACCACACATTTTATTTGTTTGACCTGTTCTTTTGCGACGGAATCTAATATAACGATACTGGACTCATCCGAGGCCCCGTAAACGGAGAGAATAAATACACTTCAGACCCTTTAATTAAAATTCATTGAAGAGAAAGACTTATATTCCAGCAGCCACGTATAATTCTGGCTCCAAATATCAAACTCAAGGATAAATTCAACAATAAATAAATGACAGTTTAAAAAACTAAACAGCACGCTTTTATAGTAGATCGAACTAAAAAATTAAAAATAAATTATAATTTAAAAAAACTAAAGAACACGCTTTTATACTGAATCGAACTAAAAAGTAAAAAAATAATTCTTAATATAAGAATAAAATGATGAACGAGAAAATTAATGTCATTGGGGTAAAAGCGTGGGGTGTTCTATAAATATATCAATTGTTACAGTTTCTAATATATTTCAATTCCGAAATTGCACCCCACGCTTTTACCCCAATGACTTTAATTTTCTCGTTCATCATTTTATTCTTATATTAAGAATTATTTTTTTACTTTTTAGTTCGATTCAGTATAAAAGCGTGTTTTTTAGTTTTTTTTTTTTAAATTATAATTTATTTTTTACGAAGAAACCTGAAATGTAAGTGAGCAATGCTCTTTTGTTTTGAAATCATTTATTCGAGGTATTATACCAGGCTTATGAAAAAAATAGTATACTTCTAGAACTGCATCCCTTTAAATTCGTATGGTATGTGTGTGTCATTTCTTTTAAATAAACAGTATTTTAATAAATGTGGATGTCTAATTTTTTCTTATGTTAATCTATTTTTTTAAGGTACAATTTTTATATCCGGAGTATAACGCGCAACCTTAAATTTCGATATTATTTTTTGTGTTAAAAGTATTAAGATTTTAAGGTAATTAAAAATAATCGAGCACATCCTTCCCAATGATACTTAAATCTTATATATGCTGTTAATGAAAGGTGATGATCTTGAAAGTGGAGACTGCACTTAAGGTATCCGAACACGTTGAAAATGACCAAATTCAGTCAAGACAGATATTTTTGTTTTTTTATTTTATTGAATAGAGCTATCTTTTGACCTTCTTAAAAATACTTTGTTTTGTTTCTAAACTACCTAGAGGCCAAGTTACAATCAATTTTATAAATTTAGAAAAACCGGAAATGGGTTTTTGATATACCAGAAGTGGGCATTTAAATGGCTCAAAATCTATCATGGCGAGTCTGATAACTCAAAATATTACGAATGCATTTCTATACAACTTTTCGAATCTGATATTTACGTTATTTTCTAGATGTACTAAAATATTTCTTATTCTATGAATACTTTTTGAGTTATGGCTTGTTATTTAAATAATGGTCTCATAAAAAATGTAACATTTCTTATAATGTTTACTCAATCAGCTCTAAAATTTTCAAACTTTAATAAAAAATTAAAATTTTAGTACATTTTCTAGATAAATACATCTAATTTGTTTTAGTAATACTTTTACTAATACATGTTTATTACATTTTTCTTTAAGTGCTTTCAAATTTTTCAAAAACATTGCTAAAATTTCACTTATAATTGTGATTTGTGTAAAATTCAGGTAATTTATTTTAAATTTTGATAGCTAAATAGTAATATTTATTGGTATTGAGTTCTAAAAGAGTATTTATAATGTTTTAATATGCTATTTTGTTAAAAAGTACTCCGAACGTGTTTGGATACCTTAATAAACAGATTATAGTTTATGCATAATTTAAAGTGTATAATAACATTACATAATGTTTTATTATTTTGTTAATTAAAACTCCTATATATCGTTATATTCAAAGAAAAAACTTATTGTTGTTGTCGTGTCCTTCTCGAAGGGAAAGAATGAAAGTTGCCAGAGCTTGGGAGACAGGTTGGACTTCTTAACGATAGATGGCAACACCACCTATCTCCACCTCACAAATTTAGGTATGGAACTGAAGGGAAGGAAAGTATTCTCCAGCCCCCTATACTCGTGGTTTCTGCTGCGACCGCCCACAAGACTTTCGCGGACCCACTGATTTAACGTTCCCGTACTCCGTGTGTACTCGGAGGCATCGAACCCAGACCCTCCGGTCTTTAGTCCAGTGCTCTAACCGCTGGCTACCCATGGATAGGATACTAAAACTTATTACGTATGTCTATTACCTTGAAACAATTATACACTATAAATAAAATACGTATAGAAGTAACCAACGTGTGTAAACTTTACGCAGTGCTTATGGGGTCACACAAAATTTTTGTACAAAAAATGAGATCTCTACCCCGAAATGCTTAAGAACCCTTTGACATAAAGTGAAATATTTGTGGCCATTTCCAGAATAATGAGAGTTAAAATAAACTAGTCATGATTTTAACGTGCTACAAAAATGCTGAGTAAAATATTATAGTCAGATATATACACAAAATACAACTAATGACAAGTGCCGATTGCAGATGTAGCCAACGAACTCTAAATAAGGTTCTGTTATATAATTACATTATTATTTCACGCGGGTAGGGCAGTAAGTATTCTTCGACATGGTAGTATGTAGTTGTGTGTTGGATTGGATTAATTTATTAAATAATGGCATCAAAACATGCAAAAAATAAATATTTACGCAGACATTAACGCATGTTGTACTACATTAATTTGGAAAGTGGTCTGGTGCTATAGTTGAGTGGAAAATAAAACCACTCTATTGTCCCCTAAAAGTTTTTGAAAAGGCGGAAGTATTTTCATTGTAAAGCTGTCAACATAAGGGTGGGGAGGTAAAATAATTAACAAATTGTGACGAATATTCCGATATCACGCAGCCTATGATGTATTTTGGTTGTACAGAAACGGTAGGTACCTAAAATCTTTCATAAAGCTATATTTTACTACTGGAATCGGGTGGTCCTTTTATTGCGTGAATTACAAAACTAACGATTTAATGTGTTTTTAAGAAAATATACGGATTCAAACTTTTTAGTATCATTCATAATTGTTGAAATATCAACTATTGTATCTCTGAACTAAATATATATAGTGTGTTATTTGATTAATAATTGAATGAGTAATAAAATAAAAACAAATCATTTAGATAAAATAACTTAATATTAATGCCTTAGAGCAGTGATTCCCAAAGTGATCTACATGGACCCCCAGGGGTCTATGACGACCTGCAAGGGGTCAACGGCAGGGAAAAAATAATTCGGGGGTCTATGAGGTGTAAATGGGGGTCTACGACAGCCTAAATCAGATTTTGACTTTAATTTTAATAGAAAATCTAATAAAGTGTAAACCATATTTACCTACTTAACAGCTTTATTTACTAAATTTACTGGGGTTACTTTGCAATTGCAAGGCAACAGAATACATTTTATTAAAAAAGGTCCATCATTTCAATGTTTCTTGTCAGAATCAAGCTAAAGGAGTATAAACCTGGACGTCGTGAATTTTAACAGTTTCTCAATTTGTCACAATCTGCCAGAAAATTGACGTTTTAATCTTATGTTCAACATTTAAATGCCTTTGACTCAGGTTTTGAAACCAGGTTTGAGAATGCTTTGACCATGGTAATATCACAGTAAGTAATGAATTCATATTGTCACACATTAAAAAAGAACAAAAAGAAAAAATTGTCAGATTACAAAAGAAATTTATTTTAATAACCCTAACGAATATAAAGTTTAGAAACGAATGTCAGCAATTTTGGCTTTAAAAAGATATACCTGTTATTTTTTCGAATTATGGAACACCTTAAGAAAGTTTTTAATTCCTTTTCCTAGAGAGGAGGAATTTCAGCATGGTTGCCAATCTCCAAAATAAAAACAGAAAGAAAAAAAAAGAAAGATTGGATACTACTAACCGAGGAGATTGAGGGTTAAAGCTGAAAAGATTGATGCCAAATATTAAAAATGTGTTATAGTGAAGCACCAGATTCATCCCACCCATTAAAAACATTTGTTTGTTTTTAATGGGTTTGCTCAGTTATTTTACACATAACAATTATTTTATATATTAAATTAAAATTTAATTAACTAATTCACATGTGTTTCTTAAGTTTTAAATACACTAATTAACTCCAGTTAGAAATATAAAGCTTTTAAAGTAAGTAGTGCTATAGCAGCTGTCAAAAAACATTTAAGTTGATAAATTTGCAAAAATTTAATATTAGGTAAGTACACAAAACCGAAAAACATGGTAAGGGGTCTATGAGACAAAAAAAGTTTGGGAACCTATGCCTTAGAGAGTCAAAATTACTTTTTGTTCGGAAGTAAAAAAAAAAACATTATTTGTGAAGTGTTTTTAATTTTAGAAATTCGTTTCTGCAAACGAATACAATTCTGTATCCAAAAGAATTTTCAATAAAATAAAATTTTTATTCTCTTTCAAAATACATTTTCAATTTCGTATCTTAATTATTGACATGAACCATTAGCAGTGCATATATTCCTATCTATATATATAAAGGAGAAAAGCGACTCACTCACTGACTGACTGACTAATCACGATATCTCCGGAACTATTCAACCTACAGACTTGAAATTTGGTAGACATGTTCCTTTCATAGAGTAGACGTCAGCTAAGAACGGATTTTCCGAAATTCGAAACGCAAGGGGCGTTAAGGGGGTTAAGGGGCGTTAAAAATAATTGCTTCCATGTTTAAACTACTTGATGTACAATCTTGAAATTGGGTAAGCAGATTCCTTTCAGAGAGTAGAGATCCGCTACAAAATGAGTTTGGTGAAAATCGACCCCCAAGTGGCGTTGCAGGGGCTTAGGGGGCGTTATAGATAATTATTTCAATTTTTCAACTATTTGACGCACTGTCTTTAAATTTGATATAAATAGATTCCTTTCGTAGAATAATGATCAGTTACAAAACAGGTTTTGTGAAAACAGACTTCTAAGTGGCGTTGTGGGGGATTAAGGGGCGTAATAGATAAATATATCCGTTTTTAAACTACTTCACCTACCTGCTTGAAAATTGGTAGGTAAGTTTCTTTCCTGGAGTAAATATCCGCTACAAAATGGGTTTTGGGAAAATTGACCCACAAGGGGTGTTGCGGGGGCGGAGGGTTTAAGGGGCGTTATAAATTCCGATTTTTAAGTTACTAGACGTACAGTCTTGAAACTTAGTAAGCAGATTTCTATTCATAGGGTAGAGATACGCTACAAAATGGGTTTCGTGGAAATTGCCCCCAAGTGGCGTTGCGGGACTTAAGGGGCGTTATAGATAATTATTTCCATTTTTAAACTATTAGACGCAGTCTTTATATTTGATAAATAGATTTCTTTCATAGAGTAGAGATCAGCTATAAGAAAGTTTTGTGAAAACAGTCCTCTAAGTGGCGTTGCAGGGGATTAAGTGGCGTAATAAATAAATATTTTCGTTTTTAAACTACTTGACCTACCTGCTTGAAAATTGGTAGGAATGTTTCTTTCATGGAGTAAATATCCGCTACAAAACAGGTTTGGGGGAAATTGACCCCCAAGGGGTGTTGCGGGGGTGGGGGTTTAAGGGGCGTTATAAATTCCGATTTTTAAGTTATTAGACGTACAGTCTTGAAACTTAGTAAGCAGATTCCTCTCATAGGGTAGAGATACGCTACAAAATGGGTTTCGTGAAAATTGCCCCAAGTGGCGTTGCGGACTTAAGGGGCGTTACAGATAATTATTTCCATTTTTAAACTATTAGACGCACAGTCTTTATATTTGATAAATAGATTTATTTAATAGAGTCAGCTATAAGAAGGTTTTGTGAAAACAGACTTCTAAGTGGCGTTGCGGGGTATAAGTGGCGTAATAGATAAATATTTTCGTTTTTAAACTACTTGACCTAGCTGCTTGAAAATTGGTAGAAATGTTTCTTTCATGGAGTAAATATCCGCTACAAAATGGGTCTGGAGAAAATTGACCCCAAGGGGTGTTGCAGGGGTTAAGGGCAGATATAAATAATTATTTCTATTTTTAAACCATTAGACTCACAGTCTTGAAATTTGGTAAGCAGATTCCTCTCATAGGATAGAAATACACTACAAAATATGTTTTGTGAAAATCGACCCCTAGGTGGCGTTGCGGGGTTCAAGGGGCGTTATTGATAATTTTTTGCATTTTTAATTAATTGGACGCACAGTCTTCAAATTTTGCTAAGCAGATTCCTTTCATAGAGTGCAATTCCCCTACAAAATGGGTTTTGTGAAAACAGACCCAGAAGTGGCGTTGCGTGGGCTCAAGTGGCGTTATAGACAATTATCCCCATTTTTAAACTGTTAGACGTACAGTCTTGAAATTTGATAAGCAGATTCCTTTCGTAAAGTAGAGAACCGCTACAAAATGGGTTTTGCGAATATCAACTACCAAGTTTAATTTCGGGAGTTTAAGAGGCGTAATCGATAAATATTTCCATTTTTAAACTATTTGATCATCCTGCTTGAAAATTGGTAGGCATGTTCCTTTCATGGAATAGAGTTCCTCTAACAAAGAGTGAAACGAAAATTGACCCTAAGGATGTTTGCGAGGGGTCAAGAGGAGTTACAGAAAAAAATTAATGTTTTTAATTGTTAGACCCATATACTTGAAATTTGTTAAGCATGTTTCTTTTGTTGAATAGAGATCCACTAAGAATGTATTTTAAGCAAATCAAGTTCTTAGGGGGGGTGCAGGGGTTACTGGGACGTATTGACAAAAAAAATTACTTTTTTCGAGCTACAAGGACTATAATAATGAAATTTGGTTTGCATTTTTCTTTTGTTGAATTGAAATCCTCTAAGAGCGGTTATTTTGGAAAACGGCTCTCAACGGGATTACGGGATATTGATAGTAAAACTTCTTTTTTTCTGTTAGATTTAGACTTGAAATTTGGCTTGCATGTTCAATTTACGGAGTAGAGATCCACCGAAAATTGGTTTTGCGGGAATCCACTTGGTTTTAATGTTACGAAAGAGCAAATATCATTCTATACTTCAATTTTAGAGATTTTTAGAAAATACAAATTAGATGAGTTCTGCCCTTTTTTTTTGCGACAGTTAAAGGTATAAGTATATTTTTCAATACAATCGAATTCTTAATGCTAGGACTTAGATATCAATAATTTATACATATATATAAGCAGTAAAAATTTATAAAACATCATGAAATAGCCAGTGAAGCGGGCGGGTAACAGCTAGTGTGAATATAATCACTGCTATATTTTATGCAATTTCATATAACTTAAGATAAAGTGCTCTAGTTTTTGTAAAAATTAAAATATCTCTTATCTCGAAGGTCATTTAAAAAATGAATAACATAGCAACACATCAGAATAGAAAATTTGTTCATAAACTTTAGGTATAGAATGGGCCACGTTTATGTTATTTTTTGTAAAAATTTTTACCCATTTTTTTTCACATTTTAGTATAATAATTTCTTTTTTCTCTTCTTAATTTAGCATATTTTTCTTAAATGTACTAAAGAAATCTAGAAACAACAAAAACAAATCCCGTACCTCATTTAAAAAAAAAATTGTCGCAAGTATCGGATACCTTAATATTAGAAGAATAACCAGAATATATTTAATATACGTTTGTAGATGTGGTCAAAATCATTTTTGTGCTTAGGGACTTGATATTTTTTACATGGTTTTTTTTCCGAATGTTTTGCTTTTTTTGTGAATATGTATGCGTAATTTTTAAAAACTTGCAAAATGTACAAAAAAATTGAAACATAACAGAATGCAAAACAAAAAACAAAATTATTTTCACTTATTTTCAAATATTTAAAAAATACTCTATGTTCATTTTAGCTATGCGTATTAAATACAAAATTTTGACAGAAATGTTTATTTACCTGACTTTATGATATAATAAATTTACTTGACGTTATAATATAATGAATTTGCCTAATTTAATTAATATATAAAATCAGTCAGATACCTTAAAATGAAGCAGCATAAGACATTTTGCACATTTATTTAAGATACAGAATCTCGTATTGGTAACTTTAAAATACTTTTCTATAATTTTTTTGAAATCACGAATTGCAATTATTTAATAGTAAAAATATTATTTTCATTAGACATCCTGCAATATTAGATTTGTTATTTTAAGAGCATTTGAAACCGGGCATTATGAGTATTATCATAAAAAAAATTTTGAATGTTCCATAAAAAATACCGTTATAGAAAGGTAGTTGAACATAGTAAAAACCTTCTAAAAGTATGAACGAAGAGTATGATATCTTACTGGAACAGGAAAAAAATCGGTAAAAAGATTTAATATTGAGATTTAAAATAAGAATGAAAAGAATAAAATCCAAAATAAAAATTATTAATTATATCTGGATGCGTAGCATCGGTCCATAAATAGTCGTGTTTTTAGCTTGTACCATCATGCTTCAAGTGTAATGACATATATTTTTGCACTTCATATAATAAATAAAAAAAATTTGTAATTTAATTAATAGTTATAATCAGATTTGATACCACTGAAACTGATTTATTTATGATATGACGGAAAAGAGGGAAATGTATTACGAGAACAACAATAACTGTTCTAGAAATAAAATTGGACTTAAGATTCTGAAACTGATGGCTTTTTTATACTGCGATTTTTTCAAATTAAGATAAATTTAAAAAATGAATTGAAATTTAATGCTATTTCTTATATGAACTAACTTCTTTACTCGACCATAAAAACACACAATTACCTTGTATATACATCTATGTAACGCTTTTTTTGGTTCTAAATTTAAAATAAGGCACGCGTAACCTATTTCCTGGTTACCGTTTAATGGATTATTTAAAGATAATAACCTAAAAATTTCATTTAATGAAATCTCATATCTATTTTGATCATTTTGCAAAGCCGTTTTAATCTCTTCATCGCATCGACCTTTCTTTTTAAGAATGAAATCTCTGCAGAAGAATGTTTCATTCAATAGTTAATGGATCTCAAAAATAAAAATATGAAAATATGAATGAAAACTAACTGAAATGTATTTTTTATTAGTTCATTTATCTACTGTAACCGATTATATGAATAAGCTTGGTAGTTAGTCATTTTGTTGCCCCAATTTTCAAAATTACTTCTTTTGTTACTTAAAAATATATACATTTTTAATTTTTTAGTTGTTCAATGGATTTTCAGAAATGTTTAAAAAGCGTCAAGAATTATAGGAAAGTAAAAATATTAAAACATAAAATGTAAATGATCAAATAACTGAAGTCTATTTTTCGTGTGTTGTCTCTAAAACAGGTTACATTTGTAAGTTGTATTTATTCAAAATAATGTGTTTGAAAACAGGACAAATACATGTTAATTAATTGTAATTGTCACTCTCTAATTGAAAGACCTTATCTCCATTTGTTTGCAAATTCAATGTGTTTGCGATAGCCAAAAGGTCTTGGTCACAACTGGGTATCCTGTGTTATTTTTTTCAATCATTTTCTGGTTTGAGTCCTGGTGTAATGGGATCCACCTGGTTGAAACATGTCAAATCTGTCGAGGCTCAAACTCCTTACGGTGGCGTGTAGTGGAATTTTGGAAAGTGAGATACTACACTACACCAGTCCAGGTGTAATTCTCATCATTTGACCTAGGCTTAGAATTGCGTTCTCCAACGCCAATAACCCTCGAGTAGCTTCTAAGTTCAACGTTATTAAAACATTTAATTTTTTTTTTCTCAAATAAAATATGACGTTAATTGCAAAACAATACACGCATAATCAATTTAATAGTTAAAGTACAGTTATGATCTTAAATTCTTGGCGTGAATTAGTTTAATATGATTATTGTTGCGCTCGTATATTTGATTTGTCATTTTGAAATTATCAACTTCTATCAAAATCCTGGAGAGAAGGAACTTGATGTGTCGAGTAACTACATAATTTAATTCAAAAGTTCTTGTGCATTTTTCGGTATTTTATTATAACAATAACAATGGTAAGAGATACACTAGATTAAAATAAAGTTCACACTTTTAAAAAAAATTTCAAGAATCAAAAGGTTAAGCATATCCTAACCAAGGAAGGTAGATTACCGAATTCATGTTGTGACGTTTGATTCAATAATGGTAGCGTGTTTGAAATATAATAATTTAGTTTAATTGTCACAGCTATTATTTACATTAATATACAAGTTTTCACTATGAGATGATTTTAGAGTCCAAAATAATTTTGTGAGGGAGGGATCTTGTTGATGTCCGTTCCATGCGAAGTTTCCGCTCTTCTCTCCCTCCGCGGTTGACCGACGTCCGCGCGTCCCCTTTCACCCCACATCCGGTGGTGGCGAAATGCTTCCCTCGGGTCAAAGGTTGCAGGGCTAATTAAGACACGTCCGTCGCAGTATATTAGCGACTGCAGGTGGTTTTGCACGTGTGGTCATCATTCTTCTAAAACTGACCCGGCCGTGGGAAGCAAGTCCCAGATGTCTCAAGGGGGGACGCACATACGTCACAATGTGCCGTAATGGATGTCAAAACATTCTGTTCTTAAGAGACTTAAATACACTAGACACTGGCACCCAATAAGATCACGTGATATTGCTATGAGTGATAAGTGCCCCCCCCTCCTTACAATAATACCGATTTTCCCAATTGTTCAAATAATTATCAACAAATACATTTCTGTTTGTCCAAACATTGCTTAAGAATCTGTATATTGTTAATATGACCCACGATCTATATTTCGAAAAAAATCTTTAGTTTTTCCCACGAACTTCTTCAGCATAAACAGTCTCGAACTTGTAACCCTCCGACTACTAAGCCACAACGTTCTCACAAGGCTACTGGAGCCTACATTAATGGGATATTAGTATCAAATGATTAAGGTCACACTTAAATAGCAGAAACCTACGAACTGACATATACTTCCCACGAACGATCATTACGATATGCAAAAATAAAAATGTCAAAACTCTGAATAGCTTAAGTCTGAAAGTATTATAGGTAATATCCAAGAAAATTAAGCATAATATGTGTAATAACAAATCTATATTTCGGATAGAAGCTGTGATGACTTCTTCGTAATGCTTCCCTAACTGTCTGATATCTTAAATAACCACAAGAAAAAAGACCATTTTCTTTGAGAGTAAATGGATATCTTTCCGTGTGGCCTCTTTATCTTTATCCCACATCGTTTCTGGACCACTCCGGCCCTTGATGATGTGGTTCTCTCTTGTGGTTATTGTTCCAAGGATATTATTTCTTACAGACATTCTCTCGCGATCCATAAAACGGAGCTAGACATTTGTGAATGTCTTTATTGTATGACAGAAGTTTGGCAATTCTTTATTATTGATTGATTGTGATAGCTCTGAAGTGGACTTTTTTCTTCAAAGGAATCATTTTTCATTTGGGAGGCATTTGTCTGTTGGTTTCATAAGTCGCCATCCATTATGAAACGAAGTTCTGGTCATTGAATGGCGACAGATAGCAATAGTTCTTTAACTTATGGATAGTAATGGAAGATAATTATTTAAAACAAATTATTGATATAATGATTGCTTTTTATAAAATTAAATTAAATGTTTCTTAAAATAAAACCTTTTTATTTTTAGCATTTTTTGAGCTAATATTATGTATAAACTTTATTAAACAAATTAATTGGAATCAAATCCTTACTGTTGGTATATTGCGCTTGTCAGTCAAAATTGCATTGAAGCATCTTGCTGATTATTCTTTCTATATTTTCCATTTCCTATTTTCATTTTCCAAACTCCCAATAATTTCCCCACTTCCTATTCTTATTTATATACAGTCGAACCTCCATATAACGAACCTCTATATTGCGAATTTTTCTATATAGCGAACTTTTTCCTTGAACCAAGAACCCTTTCACGATTTTCTTCGTAAAATAACCTCCCAATAACGAAGTACATTTTCTATATAACGAACTTTTTTCTCTTGTGATTCAATTTTTTGTCAACCTATTTTTGAAGTATTTCAAGTTGTTCTCCATTTTAACACATTTTATGGTGCTACAAATCTTGAACAGATTTTATTAGAGGCCCAACTCGCCGAGTGCGGTGGAATTTGGGGTTCGTCCAAGAAGTGCAACATTATCCCTCATTGTCCAGTTCATTAGAAACATCTTCTATGTCCCCTTTCACCCTCAGTGAAATTGCCTCGGGCCCCTTATCTTTGGACTAGTCTCCGTTCATTTGTAGTGTTGATCAGTCGCATTGGTAACTTCGTTTTTAGTAGCTCGAAAATGTCAAAACGTAAATGCTTGAGCTTCTAAGAATAAAAATTAATTCTTCAGGAAGTATAGGAAGGCGTAAAGAAACTTTTGCAGTTTTTCTTTCTTTTTAAAAAAGATAGGTAAGGTACATAAAATAAATATATATTATTTACAAAAAGGTGTGAATAATTACTTTTTAATATGTAGTATTCACGAATTTAAAGCTTGTTTTATGTGGTTTATAAAGAAAATTGAACAATGGACCTCTATAAACGAACTTCTTTTCCGGGATTTAGTAACTTCGTTATATAGAGGTCCGATTGTAATTCATTTTCTTTTTAGGGAGGACGAATTTAGCTTAACTTAATACAAAGTTTAAATAAAGGTTTCATAACTATTTAATAATTTTGCTTTAAGTTTAAATTACATTCAATTTTGACATATGATGTGAAGGTCCCCACTTCTGTTAAATTATTGTTTTATGTCTAATAGTATCTAAAAGTATCTAAACAGAAATCTAAAACTATAAAAAATAGTATAAGTATATAACTGCATCTATAACTTCCACTTCGTACGTAACACACCACTTTAATGTAAGAAATGATTCATCATCTCGATTCTCTGAAATAAATAGATGTAAAACTCAGGCAAAAGGCAGGTAATTCGAGAACTTGTTGCAAACACGGGTTATAAAATATGCAGCTGTTTCGAGTTGCAATGGAAATTGTAAAGAATTCATGGGAAAACGTCAAGACATACGTCAGGATTTCATGGTATACTCTTAAGGAATCTTTTCTGACATTAATGTGTCCATAAAGATGACATACGTCAAATAAAGAAAGAGAAAGAAAAAAATTTGCAAGGCACGTTTCGCTATATTTATATTCTATTTGATTATCTCTGGAGTGTTCCAGATTTCGTTTTTTTAGTTTCGAATTTAAACAAAAGCAGAATAATATTGTAATTTTTTAAAAAAATACACATGTTTTAAAGTTAGAATATTTTATCTTGGTTTTAAGGATATCCTTGCCTGGTGTAAAAGAGCCTGGCTGAAATCCTTACTGCACTTTTTAAAATTAAAAAACATTTTTTAACTATCCAATTTTCTCATTAATTGGCCATGATAACCTGGTGGTTTTGTCAAAGACTCATAGCCCTCTTGTGTGCTTAATCGCTCTGTATCTTAACAGCCTCCATGTAGAGGGGCAATGCACGTTTAATCTGTTGAGGCTCAAAGTGGGGCCGTTGGCATAGTGTGGAAGTTCGGAAAAAGAAGGGATGCCAGCTCAAGTGTCGTTCTCATCATTTGACTATGGTTCAAAATGACCAGGTCTGTTACCAATAGTCCTCATGTTGCTTTTTGTGCCACGTTCATAAACACTCACTCACTTCCCATTAAAAATGTATTGTGAAAGCCATTTACCTTTATAGTACGAGTATAAAGAGACGATATAGGGGACGTACTTCAGACCAGGAAATTATTTGCTTAGATTGAAATGAATAGTTATAGTAAATAAATCTATTTGAGGAGAGGACATATACAGACACACTTTTAAAATATGCCAGTAGCTAATCT
>BMAO01006472.1:0-20021 GCA_019973975.1 Trichonephila clavata
ATCAATACATAAATTTCACTGATAAATATTAGAAGAAAGGTTAAAGTATTTATTTATAATGTAATTATGTGAAAATTTCACAGATATCTGAACAATTTAACAAAGACAAACTTTCAGATTTTAGTCATTACAAAATGCATTAAAATAAAAGTAGCTCCTAGTAAATTTAAATGCTGGATTAATATAACAGATAAATATTCAGCAATATTAAAAAATGCTTTTCTTGGAACTCATTTTCTATTTGAAGAATAAAGAACTTAGCTGCTAAACCTATTATTGGAACATCATAAGACTCTTAAGACATTAAAGCTCTTGTTTAATAAAATGTAAAGAAAATGAAAAGAGAGAGAGAGAAAAAAAAGTAGGATCCAAAGACACGAAACATTAATTTAGATAAGTATGTGATTTCTTCATATTAATGCTCTACAGAAATAATCGATCATAACTCATTTAAAGTAAAAATCTAAGACTTTTCATTATTTAAATAATAAATTGAAAAAAAAAGTTAGAAGGCATCATTTTACATCTCTCTCTCTCACACACACACAATCTCGTCTTTTTCTTCTTCTTTCTGATAACTGAGTGCTTCGATGAAATGATCACACATGCAACAGTTATTTGGAAAATTAAATTTAAATTCAGTACGGATTTATTTTCGAAAATAGACTTAAAGTGAAATATAAAATCAAAATGCTAATCACATTCTTTATAAAGCATATTGATTAATATATAAAATATTATATATATAATTAAAAAGTAAAGTTATTATAGATTTTTTTTAAAAAATAAAAATATTTATTCAGTTATAGTTATAATTTTGAACATCTTTCAATTCCATTGATATCAATGATATTATTATTTGGGTAATTTTAGTAAATCATAGTATTATAACCTTACTATTAATTTACAAAAATTTAAAACTCTCATAGATTTAGGGCTAAAATAATAATAATTACATTAATTTTAATGGTTCTTTGTCTAAACAAACTAAAGGTTTGCATCAAGGTGGTCCTGCTAGCCATAGTTTGGTTAATTTATATTTACTCTTTTACGAAATATAAATGTTATATAATAATGATTATTACATTTTTAGATATTTGGATGATCTAATTATTTTTGGTAAAAATAATAATGTGAACCCCAATATTACTTTTTATCCCAATTACTTAAACCTAACTAAAATTAATAATAATCTAGTTAAAACTAATTATATGGATGTATCATATAGTATTAAGGATTATAAATTACATAGTAATATTTATAATAAAAGAGATTATTTTAATTTTAATATTCTTAAAGTGCCATAATGGAATTCGAATTTATCTATATCTCTACATAGAAATGTTATTTTTAATTATACTTACCATAATAAGGTATTAGTTAGAAAAAATTTAATATATATTTAAATTTTAATATTATTATCAAACATTGTATTGAACATGGATACCGGCTAATTTTATTTACAGTTATATTTGTATCAGTTCTCAATGTAATGACAATATGTAATAACAATAATATTTTTAATTAGTATTACAGTTAATCAATAGACGACGCCACATGCTAAATAAATTAATAATAATATATTTTATTTTGTCTGGGTTGTACTTTTATTTTCTATAAACTTTAAAACAATATTTAGAGTTTATATATATATATATTGGTTATAAAATGGTTATTGCTGTACTCGCGTGGTAAGTCTTTTTCATCTAATTAGTTTTAGCATTGATTTTAACATATACCAGCAATTATTATAGGCTATAATATTTTATCGTTTTATATTAATAGATTGTGGTTTTATTTGTAATAGTTAGACTTCTCTTGACATTTCTTACTTTGCCTATGGCCCAGAGAATTGGCAAATAATACAGGTGAAGGTGGGCTAGCCGCAAAACGTTGTTTAAACCTGCAATCCTTGTTCCTAAGGCCAGGAGTTTGCTATTGTACTACTGTGGCTAATGCTTTTTACTATATTGACTAGTTATCTTAGGTTTATAACTATTTTATGTATATATATATATATAACCACTACCCACCCACTTCGATGGGTATTTCATGAAGTTGCATAAATGTATACTGTATATATATATATATTTAAATATATATAAATAAATCACACAATTATAATTAAGTAAAAATTCGAAACCATATGAATCCTAGAATACAACATCCCTTTTCAAAATATCAATGGCGAATATAAAAATAATAAAGATCCAACGTTTTCAAACGAAATTAAAATTGTATAAGATAAAATTTATAAAATATCCGAGTGCAACCTCAGACTTAGGACCTATAAGTGGGGTTAAACTAGTTTGATGGCGCCAACCTTCCTTCTATTGCAACTTGGTAAGCTAATCTAGAAATATCCAAATTCCTAAAAGTTTAAAATTTAAAAAATTTACAATTTTTTTTCAATACCTAAAAAGTTAAGCTATTCACCATTCCATTCTGAAAGATTTTCATGAAAATATTAAAATGCTAAAACAATTAAGTGCATAATATAATAAACATAAAACATCAAAGATTATGTACCCATCTTTGAAATGGTTGCATAAAATGAAAAAACCTCAAAATTTTGAAAATTCAAATCAAGAACGCAGTATATTTACAAATTAAATATCAAACAACATCAACACAGATTACATAAGTCATCAAAAACTCACCCAAAATCATCCTATTAATAAATCAAATCGAAGAATGGTATTCAATTTCTTAAAAATTTTTCATTTCTCCAACATCAATCATAACTGCTACATTATTCACAACTCCCTCTAATATCACGTTATAATCCAAAAGATCAATATTCTTACATTAGAGTTTAAATATTTAATATTAGATGCAAGCCAGATCGCATTCCAAAAGCTTTTTGATTGATCATAAAAATTTTGATTGGTCACTAAGAATTTTAAAGTATAATCGTGTAAATATTGGTCTATGTGTGTATCAAAATGTAACCTGTGTGTGTGGAATGCACATATTCTTCACAACTGGTCCACTAACAAGCTGACTTTGTGGACCTAATGTTGTGTGGTGGATCTGCGCCTTTCGCAAAACCTATCGTGGAATCCGTCGCAAATTGCCAATTTTTATGAGTTTTATGAGTTTTAATAAAGTTCTCCTGTATTAAAAATCTAATTAGTGTGTTGAACTTTTCAAAACTAATATAATTATTTAAACCATATTTCCCATATGCATCCGAAAGTATCTGAATCATATCTTCTATTTCGATAGAGTTAAATAGGTCTTCAAAATTGAATCCATGCACTGAAAATACCTCTTGTAGCTCAACCGTCTTGATTACGTCATAGCTGTTTTTTATAAAAGATGTATCTTTAACTTTGTCTATTGTATCCTGTAATATGTTCAGTAAAATTCTTCCCGATTTGGTTATATAAGTATTGAATCCATTTGTTACACTGCGCAAGTTCTGGATTTTTATGAAATTTGGGAGTCAAAAATAAATGGGGATATTTAATGCTACTGCTAGAAATATCCAATTATCTACAAAATGCTAATAATCTGTTGTTAATTTCTTTCATACAAAATTTATTTACTTCATATGCATTATTATTTTGTATATGATCATTTATTAATTTACTGCAGTAATATTTACATATAATTGCATAGTTTCCTGGGACATTATCCGCGGAAGCTATCACGAAGTGTTTTTGTAAGTTCTCTATGGGTCTTTTTATTTCTCTATAAGAAATATCCTTTTTTGTTCTAAAATTAAAATTCATTATATCTCTGAGAACATAAAAACCATATTCCTTAAGGGCCTGAGTAGGTAAATTATATTTTATTGCAATATTGAGGATAAATTTGTTAATATCTTTAGATATGGTTTTTTTTACTATTAAATTGCTATTGGAAATCATTAAACGAAAACCAATGCCTTTGAACATAATTTCTTTCAAATTTTGATCTTGTACTATTTCTATGTTTCCTGTTACAACGCGTGCCCATGATATTCGTCCACATATTATCTATATTCACTGCATCTACATTCTTTCTGATCTACCACTTCCATAATACTATTACAGTTAAATATTGATCTACCAAGTTTTTTTATTATACTTAAACACTCGCTTTATGAACACATTCTTCACTGGGAATAAATCTCTTTGTTTCTATTTCCAATTTATATATATATATATATATATATATATAAATAATTATTTATTATATATATATATAGAGAGAGAGAGAGAGAGAGAGAGAAATTATTGACATCCAAGTCCTAGCATTAAGAATTCAATTTTGCATGGAAAAATATACTTACATTTTAACTCTCGCTTCTTGATATAAAAAGAACAGAACTTCTAACTAATCTCTAATAATCTCTAGAAGTGAAGTAGAATGATTTTTTTGTGCTCTCGTAACAAAATAATCAAGGGGATTTCCGCAAAAACCAATTTTCAGTGGATCTCTACTCAGTAAAAAGGACCACTCTTAGTGGATTTCAATACCTCAAGAGAATCATGCAAACAAAATTTCATTATTATAATTCTTGCAGTTCGAAAAAAGGAATTATTTTGTCAACACATCCCAGTACCCCCTGCTCCTCCCAGGAGTTGATTTCCGTAAAATCCATTCTTAGGGGATCTCTATTCGACAAAAGAAACATGGTTAAAAAATTTCAAGTATGTGGGTCTAACAATTCAAAAACAGAAATTTATTTTCTATTACTCCCCTTGACCCCTCGCAACTCCCCTTGGGGGTCAATTTTTGTAAAATTCTTTGTTAATGGAACTCTATTACAAGAAAGGAACAAGCCTATCATTTTTAAATCAGGAAGGTCTTATAGTTTAAAAACGGAAATATTTATCCATTACGCCCCTTAGTCCCCCAAAATACCCTTTGGTGAGTGGTCGATTTTCGTGAAACCTACTTAGCAGTGGATGTCTACTCTATGAAAGGAATTTTCTTACCAAATTTCAAGACTGTACGTCAAATAATTAAAAATGGAAATAACTATCTATAATACCCCTTGAGCCCTTGCAACGCTACTTAGTGGTTTATTTCCACAAAACCCATTTTGTATCGGATCTCTACTTTATGAGAAGAATCTGCTTACCAAATTTGAAGACTGTGCGTCCAATAGTTTAAGAATCGGAATAATTATTTATAACGCCTCTTAACCCCCCCCCCACACACAACACCCCTTGGGTCAATTTTCCCCAAACCCATTTTGTAGCTAATATTTACTCCATGAAAGAAATATGCCTACCAATTTTGAAGCAGGTAGGTCAAGTATTTTAAAAATGGAAATATTTATCTATTACGCCCCTTAATCCCCCGCAACGCCACTTAGGGTCGATTTTCACCAAACTCATTTTATAGCGAATCTCTATTCTATGAAAGAAATCTGCTTACCAAATCTCAAGATAGTACATAAAATAATTTTAAAATGAAAATTATTATTTATAATGCCCCTTACGTGGTTCGAATCTCGCAAAAAATCCGTTCTTAACCGATCTCTATTCTATACAAGGAAAATGTCTTCCAAATTTCAAGTCTGTAGGTTGAATAGTTCCGGAGATATCGTGATGAGTCAGTCAGTGAGTGAATGAGAGAGTGAGTCACTTTTCTCCTTTAAAAAAATATATTGGATTTAAAACTAGTAAAAATCCATTGTTAAGCAGATAAAAAAATATTGGTACAGTTATTTAACGATTATTAATACGATGTTTAAGTTTTAGAAATCATTTGAGATGATCTTTTCCACCAAAATAAATGATGGAAAAAATTCTTTCTTCTAAACTAAAATATATATGACATCTACAACACGGGGGGGGGGGGGAGAGAAAGAAAATAGATAAAAAAAAATATAATGTAAAAAAAAGTGTCAATTTGTTAATTCAATATACCATCGCCTATCTATTGCCACACGAATCAATACTAAGATTTTAATTTTAAAATAGCTTAATCAACCAAAAAGGAAATAAGAGACGAAATCAGAAGCAAATCTTAAATTTTAGAAGACGGCTACTCTGAAAAGAGCATGCCGTAAAAAGGCGACGTTGGTCGGAATTGCAGCAAGCTCTTTCTCTTCTAATCAACTTACGTATTACCAAGGTGCCTGTTAGAATCCATAAACGTCAATCGCTTGACCAGTCGCATCCGTTTTCAGAGGAGGGGAGGAAAGAGATTCCCTATCTATCCCTTTTCCCTATCCACTCCACTATCTAGAAATCCCTCTTTTTCCATCTTGCGTCCTCTCCTCAATAGCGTATACATTCCTTATACCTTTATTTTTGTTAAATGATTTTTTTCTTTCTTTATCTTTCTGAATTTATTTCATTTCAAATCAGCTTGATTTTAAAAGAAAATGCTGAAACGGAAAAGAGGACCCGCATCAGTAGAGATTCTAAAATTTGTAATGAGTTTAGAAAAGAGATTTTGACGATTCGGTTTGTGAGTTAAAAAGCGAGGATTAAGGCTCAGCTAATCATTAAATTTGTCCATAATTTATTTTCTGTACAGAATTTTAGTTTTAACTGTAAACTTGTGTTAGGATGATTGAATGATTTTATTTAAACGCATTATGATCAAAATATTGTGTTAGACTATTTAAATTTACGAAGAATGCGTTTTTGAGCGAAAAATATTAATTTCTAGAGTTTGTATGAATACATATTTCAAAATTATAAGAAAATGCATTTTGAAGCATTGCCGTGTACGCTAAAGTTCGCGGGTTCGACCCCGGGCCCAAGTTAGGGGATTTTCATGATGCAGAAAATCGACAGCATACTTGTAAAATGACTGTGCAGCATGTTATAGATTTCTTGAGTGCTTGTTTGACTTGGGTGCTCTCGGCAAAATTAAAATTCCTCGTTCCCTTTCGCATCGTTAGAACTCAAGTACCTCCCTCTGGGGAGGAAAATGGGCGTCAAAATTACATTGAGGTTGTTGGTAATCCATCAATATGGTGCCGCATTAAAAAGTTATACTAGGTCTTCAAAGGTAAAGTACCAATCCGTGGGGCCCCGTTGGAAATAAAAAAAATATTTTGAAGCAGCATTCATGTCATCAGCGTTAGGAAAATTATTCATCTGCTTTTTCTGAAGAGTATTAATCATTATCAACATTTTTTCCATAAAGAAGTATAACATATTTTTTCGAAATATCAAGTAAAATCCCTTTTTTAAACTTCTTCACAAATATTATTATGTAAAAAAAGGAAAATAAAAATGAAAAACACGTTGTGAAAAATTATTCTTGAATAAAATAAGGCTTGAAAATATAGTATAATGTTTTTATTTGAGCTTGTATTGAATTTATCTGTGTGTGTGAACTAATCAAAATTTCTCAAAATAAAAATCATCAAAACATAATTTTTTTCTGCAATATTTTATACATATCTATAATTCTGTAAATAGAAAAATTATAAAGATATTTATGGTAAGTTTTTGAAGTTGCATATTTTAGACTTCCAATTTATTTATAAAGTGCATGAAAAATTTCAAGAATTTTTTTTTTTTTTTGTGATAATGATAAGCTTTGAAATTGAAAAACTAAAACTAAAGCAATTTTTTGAGAAAAATAAGACATAACAAGTTCATTTCAATTTTTAAACACAAGAAAAATGTCTTGTATACAGAAACCTTCGAAATAAGAAGAGAAATTTTACTTTCGTTGCATAAGAAGGTAAATAGTAAAATGCAACACACATTCAGTGGAGCCTACTGAAGTATTATTTACACACACACACACACACGTATATATATATATATATTATATATATATATATATATATATATATATATATAATATATATATATGTTTTGATTAATGTTTATTCATCTCTCTCTTGTTGAGAAATTTTGACTTTTTCTATAATGTTAGATAAATTTGTAATATTTTTCATATTTTAAGGAATTTAATCAAAATCAAGACAAGCTAAAAATTTTATCTTGCCAAATCCATTCAAAATTTCCTTTGGCTACTATTTTTTTTTCAATTTAAATAATATCTGCATTTTATTTTAAACAGTATTTTTTATTGATTTTATTACAATTTTCATATTGTTTAGTTATAGATCTTTAATAATACTGAAAAAGAAATATTTGAAAATAGTTGTTGTTTCTAATGCCACATGTCTGACGGTGTGAGATCGAGGGCAACGAAATTCATCGTGGCAAGGGGTTAGGTGTAAGCCTGTCGAAATAAACCGATCACGCGACTCGAAGTGAGGTCCAGTGCTCGGTAACCAGTTCTTTTACCAACCATGCTACCGGTTCGCTAAAGTTGTTGGGATATGCCTCCTTTTTTTTAGAAGAAATTTTTGGAAATTTTTTTAACTCAAGTCAGTACATAATTATCTCACACCCGATTTCAAAAAGCAGGTTTCCCTCAAAAAAAAGTTCCCGTTGTTCTTCTAGGATTTCTGAATTGCGAACATTCCCATTGTTGAGAAGGTTATCAACAAAATAAAGTTCGACGATATATTGCAACGTAAATCGATCACAAACAAGCGAGAAGTCCATATAACTCTAAGTTACAACATGAAGAAAATTTTCGTCTCGAAAACTACCATCTTTTAAAGGCTAAAATGACGTTATTTAACGTTTTGAATGGGGGAAATAGAGTTCGCAGAAAGCAATGATGTTGCATGTAATTGAACTCGATTAGTCATCACTAATCATGATAGACTTTGAAAAAATTAATTACTAATGTGGAAAAATTTCAGAGAGAGCTTGGTGCAACAGTAACTCTGAAGAGTGCAGTAGCTACAACTTAAAAGAAAGGACATAGAATGAATTTTGGGGTAAATGTTTGTGGTAATTAAAAAAAAATATGTGGAAACGAAAGTGCTGGTTTTAATACAGCGATTTTTTATTTCAATTTATTTTGTTTATTGTACGCGTGATATATTGAGAAAGCAACACCAAGAAGGTAAAGAGCAAATTATGCAAATTTCAAAGTACGCACATGTTGAATAGAATATAAAATATTTTAAAAAAACCCTGCAGAATGGAACATCCGTATCATTATTTCTACCACCCAGGGAAGTGGCCGTGGTAGCCAAGTGGTCTAGGCATCGGATCGTGGCTAGCATGTCATGAGTTCGATCCCAGTACCACTGAAGACCCATCCGTGTAGGGGAGTGATGCTCGTTAAATCTGTTGAGAGCTCAAACGTCCTCCCATTGTTGTGGTGTGGTAGTTAGAAGAGAGGGGTGCCAGCTCAGGTGTCGTCCGCGTCACTTGACCTGGTTCAAAATTACGCGGACTGTCCCCAAAAGCCCTCGTGTAGCTGAACAGTGGGACGTTAATATTCACTCACTCACTCACCACACAGTGAAAGTTTTATTCCTTGTCTCCGAATACACGTCTAACAGTAGAAAATGCCTGGTTGTTACCACAACAAAGGCAGTTTTAGCAAACAGACGGTTTTACGAAATGCATGGTGATTGGACTGAAAAGGATTGGTTGTTCCGTACGTCAGATCTCAGATGGCATTCACCTTGACCAAGGGGGAGCCAAATAGCTGTCCCAAAGCCACATGTAGCCCTCAAAGTGCTTTTTTTGCGGATCCTCGAGTCAGAAAATGAAATAGACAATTAAAAATTTCTTCATATTTGAGTCACCATGCATATGTGAGAAAAGTTTTTCTTGCATGAAGATCACAATGTAAATATAGATGCAAGTTGGCTGACATTAATTTACAGGCTGTGATGAATATTTTAACAAGCAATCTACATTCTGATTTTAAAAAATGTAGAAAAGTGTTGAAAACTGATTCTAAAATGGAATGTATTTGCACCTACAGATAGGAAATTAGGACAATAAATAAATAATATTAAATTGCTACTATTGTTTTAACTTGTATTTATTAATTTTAATATGGAGTAAAGTTAAATAATGAATGTAATTATTTTAAAAAGGTACAGCTCACCGGTATCCTCCCCTTCTACAATGTAGCAATCGAATCAAAACAATTGTGTGTGGGGATGCCTAATCTGACCTAAAACCTAAGTCACTCCTAAACCTAGGTAAACCTGCTGAGTCTAAGAGGATTTGAACGAGAAAATTTGGCTAGTGTGAGGAGTGACGGTGCGATCAGAATGCAGAGTGCCAGCAAATATGGATCGATGTATGTAGCAATAAGAGGCAGAGGCTTCGCAAATAAGTTTTGTTACTAATTTGCAGAATGTGCAAAATACTTTTGGAGTTCTCATATTGATCAAAACATTACCAGTCGATTAGGTGCGAATGGCTTATACAGTAGAGTCCCAAAAGTTCGGCTCTTGATAACCCGGCAACCGAGATAACTTGTCTACAACCTTGTAGGTCGAAAAACCCTACGTTCAGACCCGTTCAAAGTACCACATTCGATCCCATGAAAAGATTTCTTGGATATGCAGAAGCCGATTAAAATAACGTTGAACAGTGGTTCCAGAACGATACAGAGTAAGACATTGTCCGATGCAGAAATTATTGCTGCTGTCACAGCTAATAAAAAATGACGGAAAATTATGAAGACGTTACGTTGATGACACCGTACAAACTCCTATATATGACATAATGAGGGACTAAAGGCCGTCGAAACCACTCCTCGGTATTTTGAACAACAAGGTGCATCGATAGTTGACTTACTGTTCCTTCGTCGTCTTCGTGGTGAAGCAGAAACACTCAGAACAACGTACGGAAGACACCATGACATAATGCATTTCCTTAAAAAAAAGTAGCCAATTTTTGGAAGTCAGCTATTTGATTTTCATTACAGACAGCTTTATGCTTTCGTAAAGAATTTTTCTGAGGTGTATTTGTGATAAGGTAAATTACTGCATACTATATATTAATTAATTTTCATTTTCATGTTGTAACTGCTCTATGTCTTCATATAAAATATGTCATTTCCTTAGTTTTAGGATATTTAGGCAGTTTATTTTCTGTTTTATTCTCAAGAAAACAAATCAAAGTGCATCAGTACACTATTTTCTGAGGGGAAACACTCGTACTTATTCTTTTTTAATCATATTCTCGATAATCCGTCCTTTTAGCAAACTCAGTCACCCTTCGGTTCCCATTAGGCCGAGTTTTCGGGAGTCTTTTGTTCTTAGGCATTAGTTAAAAGGACTGCCACTGATAGCACAGATGTCTGCGTTTACAATGGTTCTCTAGGCTAGAGTGACGTGGACGATGAAATGGTACAGGCCTGAGTTCTGAAACGAGTCACACTTATGTTTGTCCTCTGATATCACCGCGTACAAGTGTGAAACTGACGTGGTGACAGGTCCTTTCTGGCCTCATCTGGGGAATGCATCACCGTGGGGCATTATAGTTTGGGGTGCCATTGCGTGGAATCGTATGTCATTTCTGGCTCGTATTCAGGACTTTAAGATGGATTAACAATGCTTAGATGATAAACAGCGGCTGGTGACGTTTTCCTTTCTTTGGGCTGGGTGACGCTTTCCTTCCTGTATCAGCGGGATAACTGTCGATCGCATACTGTCCGCATCAGTTGACTTGCCCTTCAAGGTGTACAAATCTTTCTCAACTACTATTCTCTCCGAATGTCGCATCAATCGAGAACGTCTGAGATGTGACCACTTGCATTTCCTGCCAATGCCGGCATTCAAAAGGAGAACTGTGGTAAATGGTTGGCAAGGAATGGAGAGCCATAAATCAATTGTCACTTGCTTTGTACCTAGAAGGGCTGCTTCGTGTATCACCCTTTGCAAAAGTCCTCCAATTTACTGAGTTGGTGTTGTTTTCTCTTTATGTTACAAGCATTATTTCAAAATAAACATTACATAATGCCATTACTGTCTCTCTTTGCTCGCCAAGTTTTTCACAATTTGGCCACTATTTTTTTGTGTTGCATTTGACTTGTTAGAGGATGCATCCATAATTTTTTTATTGAATTTTTTTCACATTTTCAAACGAAATAACAGGGTTACAAACTAGATTGTTTAAAGGAGATCCATTTCCACACTGGTTCCTGTAAAACCGCAAGCCTGAAATTTGGAAGTACGTGCCAGCCACACCAAAAAGAAAATTTGCTATCCAATATTAAGCATCTTATAAAAGTCATTCATTGATGTAAACTCAAGAGACAGTAATTTTATCTCTGCTTAAGAATTACTGTTTGTAAGAATAGTAATTCTGTAGATATTTTTAAGTAAAGTGAGTGGACTTAGCATTTTAAGTTGACACAGCATAACTCAAAAAGGATTCAAGAATACTATCATTTAGATATAATCAAGTTTTGATTTAATCTTAATACTCTTTTTAATCAGTTGTCGCGCGTATCCGTGCTACAATTCTACATGTTAAGAATGTATGTTTTCCGTGAAATATAAATCAGACATTCTTTGTGAATGAATTCTTTATTAGTCTTCCATTTTCTTTGATGTTTATATTTTAATATTAATAGTGAATTTGGATACTTATCTTCCTTTTCCAATACATTTACTATTTATATTATCAATACTTTTACTATTTACACGCTGACACATATGATAGGGTTAATAGAAAATAGTTAACAAGCATGCGATTCATTAAAAAAAAAAATGAAATATTTTCGGGAGGAGGGGAAGGGAAATGTAGTATTAAAGTTGCCAATAAATTTACAAAATTGATTACAATTAGAAGAAAAAGGAACCTCGTACAATTGTATACGTGATGTATCAAGGCTAAAACGTTAAAAATGGGAATTGCATTGGCAACACATACTCTTGTAATTTTAACTTTATTATTTTTAATTAAAGGGAATTGGATACTGATTGTATTTTACAAATCATCCTAAAATAAAAATAAACGTCACTGAAAGGTAGAGGTGGATTACGAGGGGGAGAAAAACGTAATATTTAAAAATGTTAATACTGAGAATTGCCGGAAGAAAATAATTTTAAAAAGCATTGCTCGGTATGGCAAACTATGATAGATGTCAAAAAATAATATAACGATAAATTAAAACTAAAATTTTTTTTTAAAAACAAGCTTTTATTTAAAAGCGCTAAAAAGAATAAAATAAACTTTTCCTTTAAAACTTTTTTTACTATCAATTTATAACGTCATTACACAATTTATATGATATAAAAGCTTGTCGCAATATTTAAGTACTCGTATTTACTTAGTTTGAATTTTTAAAAATTAAAATCAGTCAGGTCAAGTTATTTATTTTACTTGTTTATCTACAAAGGTAAATCTCGCGACAAGCTTTTATATCATATAAATTGTGTAATGACGTTATAAGTTGATAGTAAAAAAAGTTTCAAAGGAAAAGTTTATTTTATTCTTTTTAGCGCTTTTAAATAAAAGCTTGTTTAAAAAAAAAATTTTTACTTTTAATTTATTTTTTACTTTTTAGTTATCGCTGGACAGGCTTCTCAGCCTGTTGAACTCATTCAACGTTGGTTCGCCATCCCTGGTTTAGCTGAATCAGTTCTCGCAAAAAGAGTATTAGACAAAAAACAATTTTTTTTAAAATCCGTAATTTTTAAGCAATATTTTCAATCTTCGTGCAGATCTTGGGTAATATTGTTCTACATACGAAAAAAAGGTTTCGTGAGATTATCTTCATAAATGACGAAGTTAATCAATGTTTAACTAAAAGTTTGACTATTTTTTGAAAAATCTTAAAGAATATATTATTTATTTGAAATATTTTGAAGGTAAGGGATATATTTCTCTAACATCTTCGAAGAAAAATCTAGTTATTTATTAAAAACTTAAAAAGGCATTTAAATATTTGTATTAATCAATAAAATGCTTAAAATTCAAAACGCATGTTGTAATCAAAAAAGCAAGTTTTATCAACTAATGATAATTTTTTGTTGGACATCGAATATCTTCTACGTGAGAATCTATTTTTTTAATTGCTCAGGTCATCTTTAGAAATTTGATTTTGAAAAAATAATTAACCATCGCATTATTTTTATACAGTCAGACCTCCATGTATAACGAACCTCTATTTTGGGAATTTCTCTATTTTAAAAACTTTTTCCTGGAACCAAGCACATATTACTCTTTTCTTCGTAAAATAACTCCAAATTTAACGAAATTTTTCTTCGAAGATTCGATTTTTTTCTCCTTATTTTTAAAACATTTCAAGTCCTTTTGCAAATTATTCTCTTTTGGCACATTTTATGGATATCAATAACCTTGAACTAGTTTTACAATGTGCCTAACACATCTAAAGAAACAAAATTGCCGTAATTTTTCAAACAAAAAAAACTCAAATAAAGTTAACAGATTCTATCTGTAATTAAATTTAAGGACACATGTCGTAGTGTGTGTATAGATTACTGTGATAAAAGATGTATATTTAATTACTTGCAGGCTTAAAATTAAAAAATTCATTCATTTTAATATAAATTATTTTTTTAATTGAAAATACATTGCATTTCTGGATAATATTTTTCTCTTATTGTTTTCCTAGTGGATTCCTTTTTGATGGGTAAGATATATAAAAAAATGATCTTTCAGATTCTGTAATTATTTTTTGTCTGAGTTTCATAGATTAAAGTTAGATAAATTTTTTAAAGAATTTCCACAATACTCCATCTCAGTTTAACTTGGCAGCGTTGAGAAAAGTATTTAATGAACCAATCTACTTGAAAAACAGCTTTACTTTTTTTCTTTTGGATTTAAATTTAAGTAAATAGATAGAAATTTGTAAAAAAAAAATTGCATACATTGTAGAAATTAGATTATTTTTACGTTGTAGAAATGTAATTATTTTTTAGAAAAAGTTAATTAATATAGTCAATAGCGCAACGTTATGAAATTCCAGTTTGGCTGAAAACCGATTTTCGACGCCAACTTTTGTCATTGTTGTAATAATAACATAATTACAACAATGCAAATATATCGAAGTTGGCACCCAAAACTAGTTTAACGTTTTTAATTAATATTTTTTTAATTAATTGCAATATCGGAATATAAATGGTCAAAACATGCATTGTCATCCAAACTAAACGTGTATACAAAATTTCAGCTCAATGTGGTGAAGATATCAGCTTCAAAATTGAGTTGCAAGATTCCACCCGAACAAATTACATACATACATACATACAGTGTAAGTTAAATAAAAGCTTGTAATAATAACCGTGTAAACAGCTAATTCGGCATGTTGGCTCCACAGCTTGGCGAACTTTCATATGATACTACAAGTACTATCACATGGGAAAATAAATTTTTTAAATTGTTAAGAGTTTAATATCTAGTAACTCATAAAGTTGCCGCAGCAATATTTTGCTTCAACTGTAATGCTTTTTGTTAGAGTTTAGTTTGTTCGAAAAGATTGAACTGGGAATTCATATTATTAAAAGGCGTTGATTTCAAACTAAACAAGTAATATAAAAATTCAGTTCCTACTTCGAATGGATCAATAGAAAGTATTTTGTTAACTATTGAAAATTTGAACGATATATATATATATATATATATACTGCTGTTAGTAAAAAATGCAACACTATGAAGGAATCATCAGAATTAAATGAAATTTAATGCACAAACTACTTGTATTAGTACAAATAAATGACGAAATTTTCAAAGCAAAAAAACAATATTGAGTGTCCGGAATCAGTGTTTGGTGTAGCCACCACGCGCAGCAAGAAGTGTTGCTATACACCGTGGCATGGAGACAAACAGATTTTGAAAGTCTGCTTCTGGAAGTGAATTCCATACTACTTGTATGGCTAGCAAAAGTTCGTCTTTTGAAGCTGCAGGATGCGGATCACGAGCGAGACACCGATCAACCAAATCCCACACGTGCTCAAGAGGTGACATATCCGGCGAATAAGCAGGCTAAGGAAGAAGTTGCATGTGTTGGGGTGAATAGAAGTCTCGAACAGTCTTTGCAAAATGTGGGCGTGCATTATTCAGCTGAAAGATAGCTCCAGGGATGCCTTGAAGGAAGAGAACGACTTCGGGTTGTAACACTTCACGGACGTAACTGTTGCCATTGAGATTAACCTCAATTCGTAGCAAATTGGATCGTCCATGATACGAAATCACATCCCAAACCATAACTCCGGGTGAAAGGCCACTATGTCGTTCGATAACACATTCTGAATACTATTTTACGTAACATCCTATAATAGATATTTGCTGCAAAGTTCAGTTAATTCTGAAGATTCCTTTATGGTGTTGCATTTCTTACAAACAGCAGTATATATATATATCTATAGGGAGAGAGTGAAATAATGGTAGGAATTGAAAAAAGAGCATGATTTGTCTGCATTGTTGTAACAATGCACACCCGGTTTGGCTAGTTTGTCTGAAAAACCTGTTTTCGACGCCAACTTTGGTCATTGTTTTAACAGTTGTATTGTTACAACAACGGAGACAAATCTAAATTGGCGTCGGAAATTGGTAATTATTTTAATTAATTAACTAGTAATTAATGAATTAATATTTGAAAACTGTATTAACATCAAGTGTCATCCACTATAAGTTTAAAAAATTATTTGAACTTGATTGGATGAATAGAAAGTATTTTATTAACTATTGAAAATTTGAATGATATATATATATATATATAGGGAGAGAGTGAGCTACTAGTTGGAATTGAAAAAGATTTGGATTCTAAAATAGGAAATTACAATCCACTTAATTAATAACCAAAACAATAACAATACTTCATTTTTTAATATTGAAAATACAATACTATTATAATTGTAATAAATTATTAGGAAAAAATATATCCATAATTACTAAAATGATATTCAATCAGATATGTAAGCTTTCATTTGAACACTGTTCGAATCACCTCTAAGTAAAAGATGCAATTTAACATAACTTTAGATTTCTATTGCTTAAAAGTTACGTTAAGGGGGAAAAAATACTATGTCGTCATTAACACTTCGCGAAATTGCTTTTTTTAAATTAGATCGAATCTTCTTAGGTAATGATAGTTTAGGAAATTAAATTCACCTTTGCAAGTGCCATTAACTTTTGAAAATAGATAGGAGATGACATTTCACATGAAAGTCCTTTCCATTGCGCTAAGTAAATAAATATCTTATGTATTGAATCTAATTCGTAGAAGGTAAAGAATTATTTCCAATTTCATGAATAATTGAAAGTCATCGCAATTCTTAATAGGTACGTGTGAAAAGAAATGAAACAAACCATGGCAATTTTATTATGAGGCAATTCTTTGAGAGAGGAAATAATGTGTGTCTTTTTAAGTATGGCCTTGAAGAGAGAGAAAGAGACAGATACAGTTAATTGAAAAAAGAACCCTGCCCCCTCCCTTTTTATAAAGCAGTGCTTCTCAAACTTCCTATACTTACGAACCAATTTTCAATCATAATTTTCATCACCCCCCCCCTCCATACAATAACAATGGAGTTCAGTGGAATTCAATAATATTATACTTTGACGTAAAGCTACAATACGACTTTAATAATAAGTCGTATAAATTATCAAGATATTTATTAAATTTTGTATATAATTTTATGACATGCCCATAGGATCACTGGTAATTATTAAACTTGTTCTAAACTTAGTACTACTAAATTAATTAAGAAACGCATTGTATAGTACTGATATACATTTATATCAATGTAAATGTGTATTTTATCTTTTATTATGTCAGAATGTTTTTTTTTTTTTTGCTTCCTTTTAGTAAATTAATAATTTTTTAAAAATAATCTTTTGTTTTCGACTTTTTGATATACTCGCGCCCCCTTTGCAGGGCTATCACTCCCGCCCCCTGAAAGGGGCCGCACCCCACAGTTGTTATAAAGTGATTGTACATGTTAATGGAGTGCCTATCTTCACTTTGAAACGCTTTTACATCCCTTCTACCCTGTGCTCCAGCTAAAGGTGTGGAAGGAACTAAAATATCATACGACATGATGAATTCCAATCATTTCATTTATCACTATAATCAACTCAGACACAACAACATCATTCTCTGGTTACAAATGCAATGTATCCAGTTTTAAGAGAAAAAGTTCTGAAATACATCTTGCCCTTTCTAACTTCATATTTATGTGAAGTTGCTTTTTCAGCATTTGTAGACATTAAATAAAAAAAAAAAGGAGTAGACTGTATTGGACATGGAACCGCATCTCAGATTAAAATTAACTGCCGGGGAACCGCATTATGACAATCTGTCATCTCAGCACAATCAATTTCATCCTTCTAATTAATCCAATTAAATGTTATTAATGATATAAATTTTATTTATATTTTATTATGAATAATTTTATTTTTCTTTTCTTATTATGTGATGTCACAAAAAATTAAAAAATTAAAATATTTTGTTATTGTTTTTTGACGATAAATATTCTGTATTATGAAATATTATAAAAGAGTTCTAGATGTATAAAAAGTTTGGAAAACTCTGATCTAAGGAATACCACTACACCATATACTTGACTTGTACTTTTCACTGTATAAAAGACAAGTTAGAATAGAAGAAGTTTTGAAATTAATGTGTGCAGAAGTAATTTTTGAAATAACTTTTGTGTTTAAAAACCTGTAAATAGTTTTTAAGTGGTACCTTTTTAATATTTTTCTTTATAGTTTGGTTTTATTACAAATATAACATTATGTAGCTTTTTCATTTAAAACATTTATCTTTCAAATAACAAACAATCACATAAAATCTTACGTATATTTTACAATGAGAAGCACTCATTATGTGATTTTCATTTTAGGATTACTTATTATTATATGCTATCAGTAATGTAAATATCTAAATAAACAGTGCTATTAATACAGTTCATAATGCTACATATTTAGATAAAAAAAATTATCTTACAATTAATCATCAAATGAGGTTATTGAGACCTCTCCCCACCAAAATATAGATCTTGCAAATTTTAGTGAAATTCTTTAGTAGTAAATATTATTAAACATTTTCTTTTGTTTCCCATGCAAAATAAATTACGCAACGTCCCTACTTAGTATTGTATAAAGTTTTGCAATAACTTTCAAGCCTCCTCATTTTTTAAATCACACATGTGATAGCATTCCAGAACTTATTTTAGAATTATAATTCAAGACAATTTTGTACATAAGAACTTCTTATTTTGTAAGGACCATAGAACATAGTTATTAATAGATGTTAAGTTTTTTTCGTAGTACTGTGTTTATTTTAATATATTGCTTATGATGAACAAAATTATTATTATTGAATGAGTGAGAGTTATATTAATGCCCACTATAGAGCAACATGAGAGCAATTGGTGACAGACCTCGTGATTTTGAACCTCGGTCACGTGAAGAGGATGACATCTGATCTGACAAACCCTCTCTAAAGTACCACACCAAGCCAACAGGAGGACTTTGAGCCTCCACAGATTTAACGTGCATCGGTCCCCTCTACCTAGTGGCACCAGGACTCAGGCTCGCGACACTTCGGCCACGTTCATGTCTACTACTTTAACCAAATATTATTTTTCTTAAAAAAGAAAGCTTAGACAAATTATACAACCTAAAAACTGATGTTCCTTCAGCGCAATTTTTCATGTTGATGATATTAATTAAGAAATTTCTTTTCAAGGATTTTGTTTATTAACACGCTTTTATAAGTTTCACTTGCATGTAACGGAATCTTGGAACTCGATTTTCACCCACTTAAAAAGGTCAGATTAATTCGAAATTTTGCACACTTGTCCCGGACCGATGACAATACAATAATTTCATAATTTTGTTCCATTGTCCTCATCAGGATCGTAAGGAATCACGATAATCAGATTTGGCGACAATTCCATATACCACATCCAGATTTGGCAACTTATTGCACATACAATTTTCAGATTTGGTGACTAATTCGATATACCATTTCCAGATTTGGCGACTAATTCCAGATTTAGCGACTAAAAGAAAAAGGTGTAACCCTACAGGGAGTGGTTTTAATTAATACACTTGTGGTTTATAAAAATAAAACAAACAAAAAATGTGTTCTGTATGTGAGAAAGTGGAGGGTGGGTGTGTGCTATCAATTTCTTACTGTAATATAAACATTTTTCTGAAAATGAAAATTCAAAAAAAAAAAGGCTCGCGATGTGAAAAAATTAGTTTATGTTCTAACTGCTAAATATTTTATATTTT
>BMAO01006473.1:0-38072 GCA_019973975.1 Trichonephila clavata
ATTACTGATTAAAAAAGTGACATCAATCACTGCCATCATTATTATTGCTGTGTTCAAATGTGTACAGGGATGGTTTCTACTATTGGCAGTATATTGGCGTATTTGGCAGTCTTTTGATTTGATGAGATTGGTTGCCGATTTATGTAAGTAATGAAAATGATATTATATGTATTTATGTTTAATCCATATTATAAAACAGTGCCTAATATCAGCCTATCAATTGTTTTTGCTAAATTGAAAACAATCATCACATGCTACAATGTATAGTCAATAAAGGTAAATTTTCCTGTGCAATGCTCAAATATAATAATCTATTCATAAGTTGTCTTAGTTTATTTTAGAAATTATTAAAACTCTGTACCTTCTAATAAAGAGAACATTGTTTGTTTTTTTTAATTTCTGTTTAAATTTATGGAAATTAAGGTACTGTAAATAATATTTTGTTACTTAACTATAAAGTTTTACAAAATGTAAGTTTGTGTGTGTGTACCACTGTTTTCAGTTATACTATAAGTGAGAACATTTCTGGCATTGTCATTAATTAAAATGGTGTAAAATATGATAAATGGTATTCCAGATTTTAAAAAAATTAAGAATCAGAATATTATAAGAAATTTTATTTTTGTGTTTGTATTGCATTATTTTAACAGGTAAATTTATGGCAACAAAATTATATTTTAAAACATTAATTATTAAGAAAAATAAAAACATACAAATCATATATGCCTTTACCATCCACCATTTCAATACACTAGTAGTAGTCCTTTTTTTTTTTTTTTGTCATATAAGTGTATTTTGCTTACTTCATTGCATCTCTTCACTCAAAGAATTCTGGCTGATGCCATAAGGAAAGCCTTATAGAAGTTCAAATATGTTCATATAAAAATTTACAAACTTGCATATAAAACTTTCAAAAACATATAGTTTTGAATTTTTGGGCATACTTATATCTTGAATTTAAAAAATTTTAATGTTATTTATGCACCTCGGGATAGGGTTCAAGGACCAACAGATGTTTCTTTCGGCATATCAGCAGTACTAAAAAGTTCTTTGCCTTTTCACAAAAGTTTTACATGGGTTAACAAATCTGTATACGATATTACTTGTTTCCCATTTACCCCCATAGTTAGTATGATGCCAGCACATTGGACCAAAATATTACATAACTTTCTGTGTTACCTTTATTGAATTTACCAGAGGCTGGAGAAGTGAGTATGTGTATTTCCCCTTCCATACACTTTTCCAGCAGAGGATTTGTTAACAGTTTCAAGGATGCGAGTTTCAACATATTGCTAATTTTACTTTATAGGAAACAAATATGTCTGTATTCATTATGACACTTCAGGAGAAAACAAATGTTTTTGAATTAAAATTTTCTGCCAAAATTTAATATTACATTCATTTTGAAATTAATACCAAAAAGTATTATTTATACTTAATAAAACTCCATTACAGTTTATATATATATATTTCATAATATTCTTCTTTTTTCGTAATAGGGGGAGAAAAACTCTGTTTAATAACTTACATGAATTGACCTGTATAAAGTAATTCCCTATTCCTTAAAATACATCACAAAATATAAAACCATCTATGTATATGTTTAGTGAGCATTTTGTACATTAGTAACATTCATGGATATTTTTCATTTAACTACGTGATTATGAGTTTAATTTTGGAATTCCCCATAGATTAATCTTAGAATAAATTGCTAACAATTGAAAATTTAAACAAGTCAACCCAAGATTATAATTAAACTATTGCTTTGGGCCAACTAAAAAAGTGTTTCATCAGTTACACACAAAAGTATCACAATCTATCAATTTTATTGAACAATTAATTCATCGCATACATTTTTTTTTCAAACAAGAACATGCTATTTAATATAATGGCCGAGTGGTCTAGGCATCGGATCATGGCTAGCATTGCATGAGTTCGATCCTAGTACCACTAAAGACCCGCCGTGTAGGAGAGCGATGCACGTTAAATCTGTCGAGAGCTCAAACATCCTCCCGTTGGTGTGGTGGTTAGGAGTAGGTGCCAGCTCAGGTGTCGTCCGCGTCACTTGACCATGGTTCAAAATTACGCGGGACCGTCGCCAAAAGCCCTCGTTTTGCTAATCAGTGCAACGTTAATATTCTCTCTCTCGCTATTTTATATATATATATACATAATTCATAAAAAAAATATTTAAATGTATTGAATGTATAACATATTAAAAAGAATATATTACACATAATGGCACATATATCATACACATTAGAAATGTATCACAGTCGACTTTCAATAGTTCAACCTTCGATAATACGAACTCTCGATTAATTCGAAGTATATGCTCAGTCCCTTGAAAAACTCTTCATATTTCGAACTAAAACAATACATTTTGGTACACTTGATATTTCGAAGTAGAATCTGTGGCTGGCCAGACTAAAACACGCTATAATTCGAAGCTATCTCATAAAACTATCTACTATTCGAACACTCACTATTATGTAGAGTTCTGTAGCAAACAGGTTGGAGCTAACAAGTTTTGCGTTGTGTTGTCTGCGTGCCTCCCGTGTAACGTAGCCCCTTTGATGATTATCTGTCTGCTACTTCTTAGTGTTTTCAAGTTCCTCTGGTGAAAAGGCTCTTTTATTGTTTTCATTCCTTTAAGCGGACAATAGACCAAACGCACCTGTTGTCAACCATCCACAACTTTCATTTAACACTTGTGTTCTCAGAAAGGATGATCTACTGTTGTGAAGAAGAGATGAGTAGGATTGTGTATGAATGTATTATTTTAATACAGGACTTTTAACTTCTGTAAAATATTTATATTGTATACTATGCACTTTTTAAAATACTTTAAAATAATTTTATACATATATACAGTTGTTTATTACATAGTTTCAAATTTAATTGTGTTAGAAAAAAAAATTTCTCTTCGCGTATTTTAGGAATTTTTTTCTACCCTCATGATAATTCGAAGTTTTTCATTGGTCCCTCCACTTCGAATTATCGAGAGTCGACTGTATATGTTTGTGAAAAAAAATATTTTATCCCTTTTATGTTAATGTTACATTAACTAAATTATAAAAAAATTACTGTTCCTTCAACTACAGCAACGAAAATTTGTACTCCTCTGAAGAGTTAATTCTTACACATTAAGCTTAAAAAAGAGTTTAAGTGGTGTTGGTTGTTGTCTCAGTGCTTACTCAAATAATAGCCCTCCGAGCCTCTTTTCCTTTGATTGGTAGAATGAAGCTTACACATTGAAATCAATGAATTACAATACTAGGAAAATTTATTTTACTTCCTAAGAGAACAAATTTCTCTGAAAATAACCACAAAATTTAATTTCTTTTATTAGTTCAGATTAATTCTTTCACTTTTCTAAATATGCATACATAATATATACGGGTATTTATCGGATATATCCTGGTAATGGATTTGCAACTGCTGTTCTGAGTTGGTGGCAACACAGGCATTATCAATACCCCAAAATAATACACTCAGTACAAACACTGTAACTGAACAGACTTCACTGTTTGGTTTCATAGACTCTAGAACCCACAGTACCAATACATATGAAGGAGGATTCGTTCTCGGTTCCTTCCGTTCCTAAAGCACGCACCCTACTCCTAGGCCAAAATGATCACTTCAGTCTAGAAGTAATTAATGTCTTACATAGAATCCACCGACACACACTCCTCTTCCAGGGAGTCGGTAAGCCTGTTATGGCGAGCGTGTGAGCTGTTGCGTCATTCGTGCGAGAATGCTTGAAGATTGTGTCATGTGTGAGACGGCTTGTTGATTGGTCATATGTGAGACGACTTTGTTGAATCCGTCTTGAAGGAAATCGTTTCTCGTACAATCACAGGGTCTCCAGGGCATTCCCATCCGCAACGCCGTAAATGCAATGGATATCGGCCATTTCTTCATTAGTGTAGCTGGTCATCCTGCAGCCGCCAAAAACGAAAACACGATGAAGGTAGACAACCAGAGCTTTTATAGCACTTTACATCCTTACATACAGTTAGCACCATACAGATAAATCCCTGTGTACTAGACTTTGCATGCAAATCGGGTATTTTGCGCAGAGAAATTGCTCATGTCTGTTATGAATAACTTTTTCATTTAATTCTGTCATCCTTCTCTCGTTTATTTTACGTTTAATGAGTAGTAGTTGTTGCCTAGTCTACGACCGAGCCTCCAAGATCGGGGAAAAACTGAACTATGTCCAGGGGAGGAGGGAGGTTCAAATTTATCTCCTGAACACAGTTGAGTTTGCGCTACTTAACCACCTCCAACGATTCAGACTTTCAGCTCAAATTTAAGTTTATGTCTAAGTTTTTTGAAAACATTTAATGAGATACAAATAATAATAAATAGTTGTTCGTTACTCTGAAGTCTAAGGCGCCCTCCATCGACATTTTTTGAGCTTTATCTTTAACATTTATTTTTCAAGAAAATACTGACAAAAAGAATATTTTTAGCGAAAACCGCTAACGAATAGACCCATTTTTTGAAGTGAAAACTTCTTTAGTGGCGTTGGACACTTTTTGGTAGGGGAAAATCTTAAGGCCTTATCACACGTACACGTTTGGTGCAATTTTTGTTCCAATTCGTGCAATTTTTACTCCGTTGCCATAGCAATGGCTTTAGAACAACTCTTTGCCAGTGAACTGAGAAAGTTGCTTGAAATTCCAGCCAATGGGGTTCTTCGGCGCCCTACGTCATGAACAAGATGGCGGTAACGGTGGTAGCTTCGCATGAAATATGGCGTAGTATATTTTAATGATGTACAATATTTTAACGGCGTATAATATTTTAAACAGAATGATGCTCCATTTCTGTTTACCCCCATAAACAAAAGCGCGAGGCGAAATAAAAGAAATAATATTGGATGTTCGTTTTCGAAGCAGAAAAATCAGCGAGTTATGTTTCAATGTGGAGAAAGCCTGACTGAAGCCATTTGCGTAGATTTTCTCAAAATTAGCTTTGCATTTTTTCAAAATCGAATTTTAAGTGATTTTTCTATTAACGATCTAAAGTCATTCACTTATCAGATATCTTTGATCCAATAACCAAATAAAAATATTTTTTATTTGCTGTAATCCCCGTGACGAAAGAGGTACCTTTCTTCAGCGGGTTTTCTTTTTAAACCTAAATTACTGACAGATAAAACACAAATCAGACTGAGAATCAGATAAAATGCTAGGAAGATACAAAAATTCCATCACTTATTATTACAGTATACCTTTCGTTAGCTGTAGGGAAAGGGGAAAAAATTTGATTTATTTTTCACGAAGCAACAAATCACCGTCTTTATTTTCCCTCCCTCACCCCATGTATTTCGTTTCATTTAGCGAAGTCGTAAATAACGTGCATCTGGTATGCTTTTTTCAAGTAGAATAATATTACAGTACTTCGAAAAACACAGGAAGGATTTAAAATGAAAATTTGGTCTAGGTTTATGAGTATTCAATCAAATGAATCATGAGAGAAGAAAGCATAATGGAATGTATCAATTTTTATTTCTTTTTTCATGGAATCAGTTTTGCATCACACAAAGAACTCTCCTTAAAAGTTGCAGTATAATATAATCAATCTTTAGATAGCCCATCCCAGGATGCAGAAATCAAGAATAAGGTAAGTGGTACTTTTTTTCTTTCGTAAGAATTTCACATTGGAAAATGATTTTACAGTGTTCGACGTTTACAGTGTTTTAGTGTTTGTTTTTATTTAAGATGCCAGGTTATCTGTCGTTAGATTTCCCATTTTAATGAATATTATAAATACTCTCTAATGTCATGCATTATTACTTCGTTTACTCAGACTCCAGTTGATTTGTTCACTTATAAATTTAATATTAAATATTTTTACGTGATGTGTAAAGGTACATTATGTTATGATTTGGCAATCCTTTGTATATATATATATATATATACACTTGCTTGAAAAAGTAGCGTTCATCCATAACAAATCACACGGAAAAGTTAAAATTTAATAGAAATATAATTTTTTATCTAACAATACTTTATGAATTTGTTTATTATTTAAATATTGAGCATGCAAGAATTCGTTAATTTTGAATTAAAACTACATAAGATAACGGGAGTTTTGTAGCAAAGTAACAAAAATCGTAGGCAGGAAAAGTGTGCGTTCACTATTTGAAATATTCTTGATTCTTGAAATTTTTGTCAACAGGCATAATAGGTTAACCGAGTTTTTACATTCCGCTATCAAGTAAAATAGCTTAAGAAAGTTGAGACGCAATAATTTTAATGTTTTTGTGAGACACGAAGCAATTCAAGGATATGAAAAATAAAAGGAAGGAAAATTAATATCAGTGAGCGTAAAATCATTGCCGACATAATATGGGAACGATGGGAAAAAAGTCGCGTCGAGATATTGGCTGATCGATTGAAGGGCTGTATTCAAGTCTATCCCAGCGTGTTAATTAATATCTTTAAATCTACAGGAGTATATAAAAGGTCGTAAATTGGTCTGGAGAAAACTTTGCACAGCGCTTCAAAAAGTGCATTTAGAACCAACGGTAAAGCACGGCGGCGCGGTGGTGTTATGATGTGGGGTATGGCTAGCAATGGTGTTGGAATATATCAAATCAATTATGAACAAATAGGATTATCTCTATGTCTTAAAAACAGTTTCAAGGAAAATGCTACAAACTCGGCATAGGATTGTCGTTCCGTTTCCAACACGACAACGATTCTAAGCATGCCACTGAGATTGTGAAGCCTTGGCTCCTGTATAATGTCCCAAATCAGCTGCACTGCCTCCACAGTCACCTGGTCTGAATCCTATAGAACACCTATGGGAGTTTTTGGAGCGTAGGATTCGTGAACACAATATATCTAGCAAGGATACTTTGTGAAGAGTGTTAATAAGGACGAATGAGAGAAGATAAGCCCTGAAGAAACTACTACACTTGTTAATTCAATGCCGAAACGACTTCAGGATGTTTTCAAAAAGAACCGATTATTAATCCTATTTAAGCTATGAATATGAAACCTATTTAAGTATTTATTATCCATCCGATTATTAAATAGCTTATTATCCTTTTTTAAATAATTTTTATAGTTACTACTAAAACTGTAAACGCAGAACTTTTCTACTTGATTTTTGTTGTCTACCTGTCTTTTTTTTTAAAGCTATGAAAGCAAACCCAGTTTACTTTTGTTGTTCTCAATGCTTAGAATGAACTAAATAAAATATAATTTTAAAAAAATTTTAAATTCCGGTTTCAAAATTTTTTTTTCTTTGCTTATGTAAGCAGTAGTAGGTGGACGCAGACTTTCTCTGGAAAGTGTACACACACACACACACACACACACATATATATATATATATATATATATATATACATAAGATCTACCTTGGGGCCCAAGACCTGCCCTTGCGGGGGGGCCCAGTTATTTTCCGTTACGCCACTGCTTATAGCAGAATATCTGCAGCTATACATACAATTGACGTATAGTGTTGTGTATACCTTGTAAGTGAAATTGAATGGATTTAGTCAAAAGGTTAATGTGTATATACTGTGCATTATTAAAATAGTGTTTTTGTTTGATTATTATTTGAATCGTTTAATTGAAGAATCGTTTCCATAACAATAGTGAGTACTAAATAAATATACTAATATATTTAAGATAAAAAATAAATAACAGAAAATTATTTTAAAGACCCTCATATATTTTGGCGTATGAAAATTTTATATTATTTAAAATTATTTTAAATCTTCGTATATATTCTGGCGTTTGAAAATTTTGTATTCTTTATTTTCTAATATTTAATCTCTGCAATGCATCACGCAATCCGGATTAGTATTTCACAGTGGCTTATAGACGTTTCTTACTACCGTAGTAAAACAGACTTCTAGTTGTTCAATCATTATTTTATCGTGGATTCTGAAATTAAAAATTTTATAAAATCTAACAATAATTCAAGATTAATGTGTTGAAGTTTAAAAATGGTTATTAATAGAAAATTATGGTTTATTACTTTATAGATCTTTAAAATCTTTAGTTTAAAATAATAAAAACGGCTCCGACTTTAATTTCATTAAATATTTAATTTTATTTAAAAATTTAATATTTCGATATCACTATTTATCAATTTAAATTGTCAAAAATAAAATATATGCACTGCATTTTTTTGTAAAATGATTATCTATAATTTTATATCGTTCGATTTTATTATTAGAAATTTACGAAAAAATATTGTCAGGGAATTAGGGTTATTTTAAATATCCGTTTTTCATATTTGCTTAGATCATTTCCCCCTTATTTCTGCTTTGGCAATGTGACTATTTACAAATCTCAGGGAGGTACTTATTATACTATTGTCTACGAACACGATCGCAAACATCCTAGAGAATTAGTATACGTAGCTTTAACAAAAGTAACGAGAATTCAAGGTTTATTTTTGGTTACTCAAGAAAATATTAGCAGCAGCTGGAAATTTTGGATTGGTAGAACAGGAACACCTCTAAATGCTTCAGAAACAGATAAACATCATAAAAGATCAACAAGTCATACGGATGATCTAACATTAGAATTGAAAATGTTACAAAACAATACACTAGAAACGGTCACCAAAACTTTTCTAGAATTCATCTCCAACAAGAAAGGATTATCGATATTTTCATTCAATTGTCAAAGTTTGCATGCGCAAAAAGTGCATGCATTAAAAAAGATGCTATCATAAAAAAGTCAAATATTCTGTTTTTGTCAGAAATTCGTATGAAAAACGAAGAACCACTTGATATTCCGAATTTCAACTTTGTTGTAAGTTATAAAAGACCCGAAGTTCCAGTAGCAGGTGTAGCTATTTATCACAATACTCAAAATACGTCACACTTCATTACTTTACATATGGGCATACATACCAAATTCACTAGAAGCATTGGTCATAATGTTTCTGATATAGACGAAATATGCGTTGCTCGTTGCGATTCCGAGAATAGACAATACATAGTAATGGTTGCCGTTTATATTTTGCCTGGAAAATCTATGAGACAGATACAACAATTTTTATTCTTAAATTTGATGATTCATACAAAAGAAGGTTCTGAAATACTCAAAAAAAGATTTGGTGAAAGATATGATAATGTACCGATGATTTTAAGTGAAGACTTCAATATTAACTTTGCAGATGATAAAAATCTATCACTAATTGAATTTCTAAATTAAACACTTAATTTAAATATATCCAATGATCGAAAACTCAGTACTACAAAATGTAAAACGACGATTGATGCGGTTTTTACGCGATACTTAGATAAATTTAAATCAAACATTTTCCTTTCTTACTTTAGTTACCATAAGCCTATTGTATCTTTTTTAGAACAAAATGAAATAATTCAAAGTACAAAAAGTCTAAGTATTGTTGAAATTAATGATGACAATGATGCAAACAATTAAAATAATGTTAAAAATCAAGTACATTGAAATTTAAGTAAATACAAATACTATCCATAAATAATATGATTGTATATTAATTGTTATTTCAATTGAATTGTATTTATATTTTGTCATGATCTTGTACAACCCGTAATATATTTGAATAATAATAAACCGTATAAAAATGCATTTAGTTGTTGCTCGGAGGGTCAATAGATGTGAAAATCAGATTGATGTTGATAATTTTAATTCAAAGATTATGAAATTTCAAATTTTATACTAAAAGTTCTAAGTTTTCACTTCTATCGGCAGTCGCTTGAAACTGCCAATATTTTTTATAATCATTTGAAATTTTAGACACTAAACTTTATTGGCACAAATTTTCTTCGGAAGTAGAATAGTCCATTTCGCTCAGTTTTCATCGGCTCGTTCCCTGACTATCGCGATGCGATAAAACGGACAAAAAGCACATTCGCCACATATTTGTCGCTAGCTGCAAGAGTGCTCCGAAGGGTGTCACACGCTTGATGATTTCAAAAGTCACTGTGGACAAGCCCTGCTTTATAAGCAACATAAAACCGAAACTAGATTATCTTCCCTTCGAGCGTCCGGTCTAATGTTGATCTACGGGAAATCATCCAAGATTTTTTTACAATAATTGCAAGAAATTGTTGATGTTAAGTGTTGATCCTTTACCTGATTGTTATCTTTGTTTCCAACGTATTGTAGAAACTTAAAATTGCTAACAGCAACAGACGAGTTTTTGTTGTTCTGTGAGATTTTAATGTTTTAGAGAAAGGATAATAGCCTTTGCGGCTCCGTATCCCACAAAGAACTAACTGTAACTGTATAAGAGTAATTCATCTTGAATTTGAGAATTAATTACTACTAGATAATTTATATTTGCTAAGAAATTTTACGCCATTCGTTCTTTTTGAGTGTTTTTTTAAGATGTTAAAACAATAGACTAGACTGACTAATCTTGAGTTCTAATTCGATATTTCATTTCGGAACATATACCAAAGAAAATATTTTTCCTCACACAATGAATGCAACAAAGTTGTTTTTGTTGCATGCATAATAGGCATCCTGTTTGTGCAATATGCAATACATAATTTTTTCAAGCATTCAATTTTTAAAAAAAAAAATTTTTTTTGGCTCTCATAAAGGGAAAAACTTCATTTGTGTCATGCTTATATTAAAGCCTGCAGAAGAGGAACCTTATGTTTGTGACTTGTGTAAAAAATGTTTCTTAAAAAAGAGTGCTTTAAAAAAACATGCCCTTATCCATACAAATGAAAAGCCTTATATTTGTGATATTTGTCTGAAACCCTTCTCTCGTAGGGTTTATTTAAAGAATCATGTGCGTATTCATGCCGAGGAAAAGTCTTATGTTTGTGCAATTTGTATGAAAGCCTTCACATGTAATGATTACTTAAAGAAACATGTACGTGTTCATATAAAAGAAAAGCCTTATGTTTGTGAAATTTGTATGAAAGCTTTCTCAAGTAACCGTGATTTAAAGTTTCATAACCTTACTCATACTGAGGAAAAACCTCATGTTTGTAAAATTTGCCAGAAAGCATTTTCCATTAAAGGTGCATTAAAAACACATTTTCGTATTCACACCAAAGAAAAACCCTTTGTTTGTGAAATTTGTAACAAGGCATTTTCCGATCATGGTAACTTAAAAAGACATTTACGTATTCATACAAATGAAAAGCCTTATGTTTGTGAAATTTGTATGAAAGCCTTCACAAGTAATCATGATTTAAAAATTCATATCCGTATCCATACTAAGGAAAAACCTTATGTTTGCAAGATTTGCCAGAAAGCGTTTTCCGTTAAATGTGCGTTAAAAACACATTTTCGTATTCACACCAAAGAAAAACCCTTCGTTTGTGAAATTTGCAAAAAGGCGTTTTCGGATAATGGTACCTTAAAACGACATTTACACACTCATACACAGGAAAAGCCTTATGCTTGTGAAATTTGCCACAAGGCATTTTCTCGTAATAGTGATTTAAAAAGACATGCTGGTATTCATGCAAAATAAAAACAAAATACAAAACGGCCTTGCAAAAGAATTTCTTCTGATCTTGGTAATTTTTAAAAAAACATTTGCTTATTCATACAGAGGAAAGATTTTACATCTGTGAAATTTGCTACAAGCCTTTCTTTGACACTAGCACTATACGAAGACTTTTGAGTATTCATAGCAAGAAAAAAGTTTTTGAAGAATCTGAATGATGGAATCAAAATTTTGTACCAGAATAAGACAATATTTATAAGATTTGGATATTGTTTTCCCATATGGGTAATAAAATCTTTTGAGTAATATTTGTTGTAAATTTTTTAGATATGGTACAGTGTCCATTTATATGCAATTATATTTTAAGTAAATGTCCCATGATTTTGCATGATTACTTAATGTGTCGTATACAAATTTTAATTGGAGATATGAGCATATAATCTTTTGTTAGGTTTTTCATTGACATGAAGGAAAAAAACTAACCACCAAAATATTTTTAGCATAATTTTTTCATATATTTTTAATTTCATATGAAAGTAATCCACACATAGAAAAATTATATCAAATGCTAGAAATTTTAATCTTATAATATTTTTATTTATAATTTACATAATTTTTTTTTATAATTTACAAAAAACTATACTGTTTGTACTTGCTTATATTGTAATTAATGTTTTTTCTTCATTAATGTATTTTTTATAAATTTTCTGATATATGATTATTAAAAAAAAGTTAGGTAAGTATAAAACATTTTAATGGATTTATATGGAGACACAATTTTTTTTTTTGTAAATGTATTATGACTTATTTGAATAAAAAGATTTTTTTCCTATCAATTTGGTAATCTTTCTTGTGTAAAAATTTTTTATTGAAAATATATATATATATGTATCGATGAAACAAAGATATAAAAGGACTTATCCCATGTCGCTCTTTCTGTTACTATTATGTCTATACAAAAATGGTATTCTTTTTAAAATTTTAGGTATCAAAAACATTTCAAGAGTTGCAGAAAATAATTTAATTTTACAAATAATATTTTTATTATTTAGCTAGAAATAAACAAGTAAGGTCTCTGAATTAAAAAAGTTGTCGTTTTGTAAGAGCCATGTGGGTAAATATTAGAAATATGTATGTATAGTAAAATCTTCTTAAAGTATTGATGGGAAAATTATGATATCCTATTTGTTAAATATTTATTTGTTTCTTCTACATTGTATATGTTATAAGAATAAATTATGTATTAAATAGTATATTGTTTATTTAGAACGTAACTCGCCACAACTATTAGTTGGCAAAGATAATTAGCACAGCTTGAATGAGTATATTAATCTGTAGAATAACAATGGATGCCATCTCAGATCTTTTTTAAAATAACTTTGTGTGCCTATTAAAAAGTGAAGAATATTATATAAAGGTGTAGAAAAAAAAGAAGAAAAAAAGATCTACACTCATTAAGAAACATTTAAAAAAAAAACCAAAGAATATTTGGAAATCTTTTTATCAAAATAAATTTTATGCAGCATATTGGATGTACTACCAGTTTTAATATTAATTTAGAATATGTTAAAAGTGTGTGTGTGTGTGTTCATAAAGATTGAACATTTCATATTCATTTATGAACTACATTTTAGTCTTTTGGAAAATATCTTTTTGCCTGAAAATTTATTTTTAAAGAAGCTACTTTGATTATTCTGTAATATTCAGTCTGATCATGTTGAATGTATTGAGGTCTCTCGGAAACTTCCTCTCTTTAGTATTTGTGACCACACAATGCACTCAAATAATCTTATTCTATCCATGAGATTTACTATTTTTAGTAAATATGAGTGAATACTGACCCACTATGTTATGACTTTCTTTTTTTAGTCTTGTTCTAGTTCATTCCCCCATCACAACCTTTCATTACTAATATTTAATTAGGGGTCCACACCTTATGGCTTGCTTGCCACATGTGGCATTCTACAATTTGTCAATTTTTGAGTGCATGGAAGTTGATAAATTTGTAATGGACCTCATTTGACAAACATTTTCCTAATTATGGACATTTATGGAATTACAAAAAATTTGAAAGATAACTCTAAAGGAAAATTTACAGCTATTTTGTAAATTATTGAATATCGTTGAGGGAGATATTATGTACTCTGCTTTCCAATTTGGTTCTATATATCAAACTAAAAAAATCTTCTAATATGAAAAATATTTTGAGTCTGCAAAGAAATTGTTTAACAACTGAATGCTCGGAATCGGGTCAAATTTTAAAGTTATACTTTATACCCCAGATTTTGCGATATGAAAGTAGAGCAATGTAAGGGCTCGGTCCTCATATTAAAATTTTTTTATTTAACTCTAATGATGAGAAAAACTAATATTTTATGCTGTCTATTTCTTATTTTAATACAAATGTATAAAATACATTATGTATATATAATTTTTAATTTTTTTTTTGAAGAAATAGTTATGTTTTATGCTATTTTATTTTTATGTTAAGAAAATCTTTAAATGATGCAAAATTAATGTATAATAAAACTGTAAATTTAAATTATTGACCTATTTTCTAATTTTGCATGCATTATCACAGAAAGCGAATTGTTTAAAAAATGTCCTATGTGGCACGCTGAATTATATTGGTAGATTGGTTTGGCATGCCCCGGCTAAAAGCTTGCCGACCCCTGATTTAGAGAATAGTGTAGATCACTAGAGTGTTTTCTTAAATTATCTAATATTGATATATAGCACATATTTGCTACTAAACTAATAAAATAAACAACTGAGCTGTTCAACTAATTAATTGTTATATCAAAACGATTGAGTTGTTATTAATGTTAAATATTTTGATATATTTTTATTACTTATTGCAGAACATTGTTAAAAGAAATATTTTAAATGTATTCCAATTTTTACTGCTGTAATAGTTCATTTTCTCTCTAAATGTATTCTAATAAATATATATGTATTTTTTTAACTTTTTGAAATACCAAATGAATCAAGTAAATATATGTTTCAGCATTTATAGAAAATGTAATTTTTGCTAACGAAAAATATTTTAATATTATGAAACAGCAAAAAATAAATAAAATTAAACAGCTTTAGGAAAAGTGTGTTTGTGTCCTAAGGCAAGTGCATATTTATTAGAGTAACACAAAATCAAAATGATTAGAGTATGAATGAGCTATAAACATTAGATTTTTGATTGTTAACAACTGTGCGTGTGTTGCATTTAAGGGCAGATATGAACTGCCTTGCTCCTAGTGTTGAAACATGCTTTAAAACCATATGAAACAGAAAAGAAGAAATTATGTTTATCTATATATATATATAATTTTATTTTCAATGTTTGAACTGTTTCAGTCTATTGGAGATTATTATATATTTGTATATACTATACACTTTTCTGAGCACATTTTGAAATTGCTTTTCTAAACACAAAATTTCCCCATCAAAATAAATAAAATGTGTTCTTTTACTGTATTAATGAGTTAAATTTATGTGAAGTCACCATGAGTTGTGAGATAGTTTCCCTCATAGTTTTCCTGTCAGAGCCAAAGTTCACAAGGATCTTGTTCATTCCTCCTTTTTTTATATTTTGACCACATTGACAAGAGAGTTGCTTAGAATGTTAACAGTTCATAAATATTTGAAACTAAATGTCTTGTATGTGGTACAATTTTTATTTTTATCACAAGCATTTCTCGAAGGATAGCTCTATTGTTCCTTTTCCTTCTTGTATTTATTACAATCAATCAGTGGATTGGTTATAATCAAGCAAACATATGAAGTATTCAATTTTAAAACAATCTGTGCATTTTTTCCTTCCAGAAAATAATTAAAATTCCAATTGTATTTTTCTAAGAAAGAAAAATATTTAGATTATTAATAATACAAGCTTTTCTGCTGTCTGTTTTATTAACAGAAATTAAATTGATGCCTTACATTTTATATTAAAATGCATAAATAAAAATACATTCAGTTTAAAAATTCTACATTATATATATATGGTCCAGAGTATAAAATAAGAATCCGGAAGAATTTTACCATATTATTATTAAGAAATTTGTAATTGTGGAATTCATCTCTTAATATTTATTTTTGGACATTGCTTAAAATGATTTTTTATTAACTCTTAATTTTTCAAAATAAAAAAAAAATATTATAATTTTCTTAGAAAAGCAATTGAAAACATTTTTTTGGTCATAATATAAGCTTTTCACAACTAATTTTAAAATTTACTTTTTTTTAACTTTGATATATTACTGTTTTTAATCGTTAAAAAAATACTTTTTATTCATCCACTCAAGTTCAAATCATTCTTTTAAACTTGTAGCAGATGGCACTTAATTTTAATACAGTTTTTCAAATATTAATTCATCAATTAATTATAGTAAAGAGATATATTACAGTCAATATTATTCTTGTAGATGGCGGCGGCAGCAGCATTGAATAAAACAGATTTTGTTAAATTTGTGATGAAGATTTAACTTAACCTGAATAATCATATGCTAGTTATAGACGTCAGCATTCCTTTTAGACTGGTTTTAAAATAAATCCTTGCCTATTGTATTAAACTTTTATTAAAAAATGTAATTACAAATTTAATGTGGTTAAAAAGTTTTTGATGTTAATTTATAAATGGTGTTTTGCCACTTAATATTTTTATTCTGCCATATCTATATACATATTTATATATTAATTTTAATTATTTCATAAAAAGTAACTAAAATTAAATTTTTCTTTGTTGACTTAAGTAGGAATTGACTTAAAAAAATTTTTTTTTAGAATACTTGTTACATATTTTTTGTATTTTAGTTACATTAGTTATTTATGAAAATGAATCATTTAGCTTTTTTTGGAAGCTGGTTGGGGGGCGTAGTTAATTTGGCACTGGGCTTGCACGCCCAAGTCGATGGATTTTCATAATGCAAAACATCGACAGCGTCCATGATGTATGATTATGCAGCCTGTAAAACATCCCTTGAGGGACTGTTTGGTTTAGGTGCTCTCGGCAAAATTAAACTCCAAATACGGTTTCGCATCGTTAGAGCTCAGGTTCCCCCTTTGGAAAGGAAACTGGGCATAAAAATTACTTGCAGTGATTGGTTTTCCACCTATACGGTGCTGCATTAAGAAGAAACACCAGCTCCCGAGTAATGTACTAGGTGTGCAATGGTATGAAATACCAAGCCGCAGCCCCATTAGAAATTTTTGGTACTTAAAAATTAGTCTGTTGTGGTTTTATTTGATCCGTGTGATCATTATTAATTAAATGAGAGGCTCTCATGAAGTTGACAGCAAAGAGGTTTCTTTTGGTAAGATGTGCTGGATTAGAACCCGCTAACTATGGATTCGTAAGCACATAACATACCACTAGACAAAAGTGTACACGCCTGTCTGGAGGCTGTTACTGGCTTATTTAGTTACCGCCACAGTACTCCCCCACCAGTGAGTTGGTGGATAGGCGAACGAACGAGATATTTGTTGTTATGGCGAGCGTGGGAGTTGTTACTATTGCGTCAAGTGAGTCTAACGACTTTGCTGCGTCGAGGGAGTCTGACGACTTTTGCTGCGATGTGGGTCCGATGACTTTGCTTGCTGCGTTGAGTGGGTCCGATGACTTTGCTTGCGGGTAGATGGCGCCATGACACATCAGAAGGTTTGCGTTTTTCTTTTCAGCCAAGGTCACCCAGTGGCGGATTAAGCGGGTGTCGGACCTGGCGGCCGCCAGGGGCCCCCCAGGGCTGGTAGGGGCCCCCAGCTTGATGAGTGCAAAGGCCAGGGACAAACCAACCACGCCACCTTGGTACAAGAAATGAAAAGAAAACAAAGATACAATGAAAACCCCGCTAGAAATTTATCGAGATGTAAAAGAAATCCTAATGTAGAATAACTTTTGAAAATATTTTTAACAATACCGATATCGAATGCATCAGGTGAATGATCTTTTTCAGTTTTAAAACGTGTTAAAAATAATTTAAGAGGTACTATAGGAGAAAAGAGAAATTGAATAACATGGCCTTATTATATATAGAATAAAATGTTTTGGACAAAATAGATATGGTGAAAATAATTGATGAATTTGCCAAAGAGAAATCAAACTGCATAGGAAAACTGTAAGCAAGATTTTGAATTTTTTTTTATGTACAGTTCAGATTTTTCCTTTAGCCGATGAGTTTTATTATAGCAATATACATTTTATTTTGAGAATTTAAAGTAAGCGACTCTTTTCACCATTTCAGGTTTTCGACTCTTAAGCCCATGGGCCTCAAACCACTTACCGCCAGGGGCCTCCAACTACCTTAATCCGCCTCTGAGGTCTCCAATGTGCTGGATTAGAACCCGCGATCTATGGATTTGCAAGCACGTAACATACCACTAGACAAAATTGATCACTCCTGTCCGGAGGCTGTTACTGGCTTACTTAGATACCGCTACAGTAGACAACTAACGTTTATTTACAAGTTTAATTTCTAAACTAAACTATTTTCTACAAAAACCGCTACACGACGCATTCCGCTCGCTTCGTTACACGTCTGTTCAGTTTCTTGTCAACAACTCCATTCCCTTTTGTTTACAACAGCTCGTTTCACTTAGAGGGCGTAACAACTGTCTACCAATTTCGTCTTATCTAAAAACATTGCGAATGCTGTTATCGTTCTCGTGCATGTCCCATCCGTCGGTAAATTAGTAAAGACTTAGAAGAAGTAAAATCTGTATTTTTAATTTTTAAAAAAGAATTAAGTTCACTTGAAACAAATGAAAGATCTAATAACTACATTTTCAGGCGTCCAAAACACTATAACTGCATTCAAAATCGCGACAAATGAGTCTTGTTTTGAGACATAAGTATGAATCTAAATAATCTTGGGCAGTTCCGCGATGTTGCTTGTTTTACGAAACCCTATATTCTTTCGGATACCTTCATGTTAAGCTGTATATTTGATATTCCTCCATTGCGCTCTTTTCTGTAAGAAATAGAACCATCTTTAATCATTTTTCCACGACAAAATAAGAGAAGAATAACATTCCAAATTATGAACAATGTGTGTATTTTCGAGCAAGATCGTATTCGAACATGCGCGTTAAAGGTTTTATATTGTTGACTGTATTTCGCATAGTTCGGTGATGGTTTTTTATACGACGATATTGGTTCACGATATTCGAGGATTCTGATTTAAAAGACTTTTTTTCACAAATTATTAAAATTTCCTTATTTATATCATATTGTGTTATCCTTAGCAGTACAGTCATTCACGCCTTTAAAATCGGGAGGCTAATGGAGCATTATTGGTAAAAGGACATGATTTTCCTGGCTAGCATTGGTCGAGTTCCTAATTCCAAGCAAATACGGTCGTGCCGAATACAAGGAAAATTCAAGTTAGGTTAGTTCATTAGTTAGAAAATTCAAGTTATTTAGTTCATTTTCGTCAATTGATTTAGAATTACGAAGTCTGCTCGTTATGTTGAACTAGTGCGATGTTAATACAAATAAATTGAAAAGCTCAACTTGAAAATATATCATGTATTCTTAATAATTCTGTACTACAAAAAAGAGGAAAAAGCACACATGTAACATGACAACTACACTCCTCAAAAGTGTAAGTGCAACACCAAGAAATAATGCACGTAGCATCATGTAAATTTCAGGAGCGATAGTGGTGAGGTAGATATGCAAATGGTTACGAACACAGACAAATAAAATCATTATAAACCAACTGTGACGGATCTATACGCGATCTTATGATTAATCCTCTTGGAGAAACTTTGGGGCTAGCTTTCCCGTTAATTCACAGCCTTCCTTTAAGAAGAAACCTTGATATGTAAATTAGTTTGATTGTATAAAGTCAAGGTTTTGTAAATGTAAGATAGAAGGAGCAGGGGAATTGTTGCGGTGATTCGTAGGTGAGATTTATTTCATTATCACAACGTGAGTTAAGGAAGGAGTTTGCTACTATAATAAATTAGTGGATTAAGGTTTAAGAATCTAAGATAGACTGAATTAGATTAAATTAAACAGATCGTTTGCGCTTGTTTACTTAGAATAGATTGCTCTCTTGAAATCACTCCTAGGCTCTCCTCTTGTAGGTTCACTTGTGGTTGATTAGTGTTTTTGAGTAGTAATAAAATAATAATTATTATGGAAGTTTCTGGTGATGTTTTGCCCCCCCCCACACCCTTAGGTAGGCAAGACGGTGAAGGAGCGACTTCAAATAGGTCGTGCTCGTACAACTTATTCAGTATCTAATGTGCCCACCTTGGACAGATATACAGGCATTCAAGCGAGGCATTCTATCAATTAGTTCATTGATGGTTGCTTGAAGTAACCGTTGCCAAGCCACATCCCTTGCTGTGCACAGATCATCACGGTTTCCACTAGTGGTCCTCGGTTCATGTCACATCAAATGAGATCTTACAGGTGTTCGATGGAGTTAAGTTAGATGAGCCGTGCGACATTCGTCCTGGTATTGTCTTGCTGGAATACCGAGTCGGGTAAACATTGCAACAAGGGCAAAGAAACAGGCTCTTCATCTTGTGTGAAGCAGCGATCTGCTGCCAAACGGCCATCAATGTGTACCATAAGGCATCCTGTGATCAAATATTATGCTAACCATGATGTCCACTATAGGATCAGTTTGACGCTTGCCGAAATGGGTTGGTTCGTAGTGTTCTCCGGGTCGACGGCCATCATTCCTCTACAGACAGAAACGAAATTCATCCATGAACAATACCCGATGCCAATTTCAGGTACGATGCCGATGACACCACGCCAAGCGTCTAACTCTGCGTTGAGTGGTCAACGGTACCCCTGTTGCTGGTACCCGTGAATGTAATGGTACTTCGCACAATCTGTTGTGTATAGTTTGGGAAGACACAGATCCACCTGTTCTTGGGAGGCAACCGAGATCGGATGTCGCATGCTGTGGTGAAAAAGTCTCGTATAGTCAACTGGTGAATACGCCGGTCTGTGCGCGCTGACATCTTTTTCAAAATATATAAAAAATGGATGAAAAACCTATGAGAACTAATATTTAAGAACCTTTTTTATCTGTATATTGTTTGTTGTCGCCAATAAAGACTTCTTGTCAAGAGTTGTGAAGGGGAAACGGGAAAGTACCTTCTTTTGCATTATAGTATAGAAACAGTTTTTTCCCCAATGGAATGGGTGAACCAATCAGATAGTTATCATCATAATAATACGAAGAATAATGCTGCTTTATGTGTGTGTTCAAAACTAAGGGAAAATTATTCCACTCACTTCCCATATCGAAATCATGCACAAAACAAAACTTCTGTTCTTTACATTTTAAACCTGCACTGATGGCTGCACTCATCCTACTTCCGACTTCCATCCTGTGACGCTTGTCATTACTAGTACTTCTAAAAGATTTTATTCTAAAATTTTAAGTTTTACCTCATAATTTTTTTTAACATGTGAAAATCATTATTAATTTATTTCAACTTTCATAATAGGAAGTGGGTTACAAGCATTTTACTTTATATTAAACTTTACATGGCTCGCCTAACGTTGTCCACGCACTGCCAAATTAATTTTAATTTTCCACGAATCATTTTTATTTTCCCGTAAGAACCTTTTTTTGGAACTTATGATCAAGACTATTGGCGAATAGCTTACATAGAAGAGCAAATTTTGCGCAATCCACTAAAATTTGCATATTTAATGGGGAAAAAATTTGTTTCACCTCATTCATTGATATTGAAGTATTACATAGTTTAATAGTTATCTCTATTATGCACAAGAGGAAGAAAATAAACTGCTACACTTACTATTTGATGTAAAACATTGATCTTAGTAGTTTTAGAAGTTTTTTTCCAAAATACTCTCATGTCCATAAATTAAGAATAATTCAGAGTAACGCGAAAATCGGCCTCTAAATAAATATATCACTCGTAAAATGGCTGCACACATCTTCAAAAAGCAGTTGCAAATTGCAGGAAGCAACCAGATGACACCAACAGTATGTCACAATGACGAGAGTGCAAGAGGGAGATATATAAGGAATACAGACATAGAGGTAAAATTGTTTGCAAGCATCCCTATTGATGTCAATGGAGCACATATTGAGCATATTCTGTAATTGAATAAATTTTACCGATTCTAACATATCATTTGGGCACATTTCCTGCTGGTGGTCAAAATGAGAACTATTTTTTATTACAGAAACCTTTTTCCTATGGTCCATATAGCATATATTCCAAGTTTCATCTAAAACCGATTAGCAGAACGGGTTCTACAGGCCTTTGAATAGTGAAACTTTAATTTTTCCACCTGGTACAAAAAGTAGTCATTTAACCTTTCAAAGACTGTGAATAAGTGCTCGCCAGTAGCACACACAAAAAATTTTCAAGGGGAGGGAGTCCATGGTCGAAAGTCCCCGAACTCGTATCATACCTCAAAACAACACCAATTGATTCTTTTGATTTTGTCTATTTTGTTAACAAAAACAGTAAACAATAAATTATTTAATTAATAATTAGCATTAATTAATAAAATAAATTAACTACAAGTACTTAATTAAATTTTACGTTATATATATATAGGATTATCACCAATCGAAAAAAACTCAAGGGCTTTGGGGGTGTCCGGACCCCCAGGACACCCCCATTGTGTGTGCCACTGGTGCTCGCGATGTGATTCTTCGTCTAGAGAGTCAATCAGTACGTCGCACAGTGGGCAGTTTTCCCGATTTAGCGAAAATGAAATTGCACGAAAATTAACAACAACCCACAATTTATGGTCCTCATAGGGGCCCTAGCCGTGTTGTAACCAGTTTTCTTCAGTACGCGATTGGAAATCTCTAACAGTCGACGGCTTAGGTAGGGTTTGTTGGGGCTACGAGGAACACCTGTAGGCTTCATTTTCCAGTCCGAAGTTCTATCGTTTCGTCTGAATAAGATTTTGTAGCTTTTGGCAATTTTCTTTGAAAATACACGTTATGGGTAAATAATTTATTTATTTATTCTTAAATTAGGTTCAAATTTGATTCAAAATTGTAAAAACGTAACATTTAGCACAATACGTAATTCCCACAAACGCATGTCGTTTTTTTGTGTTTAATGGGCTAGAACTTTTGGGATTGATCGTTGTAACACTTAAGCCACATAGAGTATTTATGGACCTTTAATTTAACACCAAATTTAGCCGCTACTTCCTGCAACTCTCAAAGTTATGATTTTTTTTCAGTGTTAGCCGTTGGTATTTTTGCGACGCTTGTTTCGCCTTCTTATTTCTCTCCGTAAGAGGCGTGTCAACACGAGTCCAGCGAATATAATACTAGTGACACTGAATCATGCAATAAATAGTTCTATTGCTCAAATACTACCAAAACCTCACTACCCACATAATCACGCACACTCTATATTCGTCTCCTTCACTCCTTTCCTATATCCCTCCTCATCATACCTATTATCCTTTATTGCATATGTATTATGTTAATGATTGTAAATGGGTACTTTTGTTTGATTGTATTTATTTAATCTGTTAACATTTAACCTTTAACTTGCCACCCTATTTATTGTAAATATTCTCTCACATGTGTCACACTACCGTTGCTGTTAATATCCTTAGATCTTTATTCAAAAACTAGGTCCACTCAACGGTCATTTATTCTTGATCAAATTAACACCTGATATAAATTTGTTGAGCCCCTAATAGCCTTATTTCTTGGTAGAAAATAGAAATAATACCCAATTTACTTTAACCCAGTAGCAAGCGCGCGGAGCACAGAGTCACCCCAGGCTCACGAGGTCGTTAAATCTGCGAAAACTTTATTTATTACCAATGAATTTGACAGTATCCTCTTATAGGACAGTCTTCATGGAAACTAAAATGTATTTGTAACATATTTCCTTCTTTTTGGGCGTGGCAAACGTTTTTTTACAGTTGTTTTGATTGTGCGACCACTCTAGTTTGAAGATATTTTCTATGACTATGCTACATTTTCCCCTTGTGCACAACTTAGTTTTAACTGCTGTTTGTAGGATTTATTATGGTTTATAAATGTAAATGAGCAAAATAAAAAAATGGTATTAAAGGAAGGTGAAAACAATCAAGTAAGGGAAGAATCAGCTGAAATAAAGCATAGTAATCAGCATAGCGAAAGTAAATATAAGAAAATCAATGAACAGAAAACGTTTGATTGAAAAGAAAATTTTCAAATTCTACCTAAAGAACTCCATCAGGAAACATACGAAACCATAAGTGTAGCACAAAACACTCTTCGTTCTGTCAAAAAGACATAAGCAAGAAAAAGTTCAACATGTTCTATACCAGGGGTGGTCAACCTTTTTGTGAAGCGTGACACAATCTGATAAAAAAAAATTACGCGTGCCGCTTTCAACTTTTCCACCAAACTAAAAAATATACAAAAGTGAAAAAATGTTACTTATAGGCTTATTATGGGTAATTTACACCCAAAACATATTTTTAAATACAAGTTCTATATAGTGAAAATGTAAAAAAAAAAAAAAAATAAAAAAAAATTGTGGTATATAACAAATAAAAACAAAAGTAGGAACTTATATTTTATTGTTGATATATTTTTACGGGATCAATCAGTTAGCTTAGGTACAAAATAAAAATAACAACTTGAAACATTTAATTTTAAATGTCAGCAGTCAGTATTTTCTTAATGTGGCTTTTGAATTTGTAGTTTTTTTTACTAAATCCATCTATATTTGGATTAGTTCGTGAAGATGCTAACAAAATTAGGTGTTTTTAAGTGCATATCAATTAATTTTGAGTGATACTTAGATTTAATTACGTTCATATGACAGAAAACATTTCTTCACAAACATATGTTGATCCAAACCTACAACAATATCTGACAGGTAAATCATGTAAATTTGGGAAATTGCTTGTGGCACAAATTTCCAAAATTCGATGCAATTCGGATCATTTGCGGTTAAAATAATTTCCTTATATTTGCTTTTCATAGTAATATGATACTGTAGGTCAATAATTTCAATTTGTGCCGGAGGTGGGTAACAATTAATGTCTTGAAGAGAAATCGAAAAAGGATTAGTGAAAAGTTCAGTATTTTTTTTTATCATCTTTAAAATCCTCAAACAGGGCACTGAAAGAATCCTGCAAAATGGATATTAAATTTTTAAATCTATCATAGTTTGGAACACTACTAACTTTGGTAGATAATTCCTGCATGAATGGGAAATTAGTTAATTTTTTCGCTCCAAAATCCAGACAAAAAAATGCAAAAGTTTGTTCACAAAAGAAGATATATGACCAACTAGGGTAGGAAAAATACAATTTTCCCCTTGTAACCTTAAATTTAAATTGTTTAAATGTTCCATCATATCGGTAAGAAAAGCTAAATACCACAGCCAATTTTCACTCCTGAAGAGCGAGCATTCACTGGGCAGTTCAACGTTTTCTTCTAGATATTCTAAAACACACATTTCCCCCCTCTAACTCCAAAATCGCGCGAGTAAACTTCCTTTGGAAAGCCAGCGCGCCCTACAATGAAGGATAACTCGCCATTTTCTTCTGTTTCTTCGGGGGGGGGGGACGAATGAAATCCTCGTCGAATCAAAGCACGGGTTCGTATTTTGTTGACACAGCGCACCACGGGGTCAACAACGAAAGACAAGTTTAAGTCCTTGGCACGAAGAGCTTCTTGATGAATAATACAATAATACTTGAAAACTTTTCTTCCCAAATAATTTACAAGCAATGCAACAAAACCTTTTATTCTGCCAATTATGCAAGGCGCTACATCTGCGCAAACACTGTCTAATTTTGTTCATTCTATTTAATTAACTTCACTTACATTTTTAAGTTCCTTAAAAATGTCTTCACCTATAGTTAAAACAGTTAGCGCAAATCAAGAAGTTCTTCCTCAGTATCAAAATTATTGTTCGTGTTACGCACAAATGTGCTAAACTGCGCATTGTCTGTGATATCACAGCTTTCATCCAAAGTTAATGGAAAATATTTGTAGTTTTGAAATCCAGAGACAATTTGCGTTCCAACATCCTGGCCCATGTCGTCTATAAGACGCATGACGTTATTTCTAGACAAAGCTATTTTATCAACCACATTTAAATCAGCGACATTTTGGGCGAAAATTAAAAGGCTACTTTTTATTATCTCCTCTCCGTCAGAATATGTTTTTTTCTTGGGAGCTAACAACAAAGAAAGTTCATAAGAAGCCTTCACCATGGTTTCCATTTCGTCATTTCTGAAACAAAGATTGGTGGGCGGCTAAAGATATCTTTTTTTTATTGATAAATTCCATTCGCAAATTTGATCCAACAGGATATTTGATGTTGAAATCACTATGCAGTTGTTTGAGATGATGGTTCAAGTTCAATTTTTTTAGAACTGCTATACAAATTTTACATATCAAACCAACAGACTTGGGAGCATTTTGATGTGTAAGCAAGTATTGTTCTTCCCAGACAATTTTAAAATCACGTGCTGCGATATCCTCTTCATAATTTCTTTTCAATGTCGAAGGTTTACTCATAAACATATTGAAAATAATTTTAAAAATTTTAAACTACGCTCAAAGCTAAAATCTAAAAATAGTTTTACAAAAAGAAAAAAGCTTAACGTCTTGCTAAACAGAGTTTAAAATCAACTGAGTCTGACAGCTATAGAAACAATTTGCCGATGTTGCGCTATAAATTTTCTAGGCTCCGAATCCAGCATTCTGATTAGTCATGGATGCAAGTTCTCACTCCATCTGCTTTATAAAGCAGCTACTTTGTGCAGATAGAATTACTTTTACCGTATCAACAACTGCTCTCCGAATATATTGCAGAATTACTTCTTGACATTACATAAATAGCCAACACCTTCGGGAAAAACCTTCTTATCTGACATCACGCTGACAGTCAATAGCTATAAACACTAAACTTCAACACTGCAAGGGGAAGCTGAAATTCGAAAGGAAACCCGAAATGTTAAAAATTAACTGCCCCCGAGAGAGGGTGACTTTTTGGGCAGATTCGACCGTTCGAGAGAGGGAGAATTTATTTGTGTTTAGTCTCACATTACTCAACAATTTTCTCGGAACGTTATAATGCTGTGGAATTGTAAGTTTTGGAGTATGATATCATTTTTGGCACTGTACTGAAGAAAAGAAAAAATCTTGCTTAGCGCCTTTAAAATCTCACGCTGAAAATTTGTTTTCAACATATTCTCTTCATGATAAATTTCTATTGTAATTCAATTAATTCAGTAATAGTTATATAAAATTTTTGTAATTTTTCAATAAGTCTTCGCGTGCCTCAGTTACGACTCCCACGTGCCACGGGTTGGCTACCTCTGCTCTATACCGATCATCAAAAAGGACAGTAAAACTACAATAACTTGAACAAAATATGACAGTTTTGCCTGCCAATAACATTCCTATAATGTTAGCGAAAAGTGTCTGTGATTTGTGTCCTTTATTAAAGTCACGCACATTTGAAATTTATTGATTCTGTTTAATTGATATTTTTTTCTCAAATTTTCAAAGAAAAATTCTAAAGTCCTTAAAAGTAGGAAAGTATGCTTTCCCTTAATTAAGTTATTCACGACTTTCACAGTAAAAATAATTATAAAAAAAAGGATTGGGGTGACTCAGTCACCCCGCGAGACTATTAACGTTAGTATCGAGAGCGCGTCTGCTCCCCCTCCTATTTGATCATTAGATAAAATTATGACTTTAAAGCCATAAAACAATTTCCGTGCGCCAGATCGGGGAAACTGCCCACTGTGCGTCGTCAAGTAGCAGAATACAAAATCTAATCCAGATAACGCCATATTCTTGTATCTTTGAAAGGTTTTGGCCCTATTGAGTAAAACGAGTCATAAACAGAATTGGAACAGCCCGAATAGAGTTGTTAAAGCCGTTTTAGGGATATCTGCTTCTTGCACCGGAACCATTTGGAAAGCTCTAATTAGGTCAATGAAAGAACTTCTTTCCGTGTAACACAGAACTACAATCAGTGAAAAATGGCAGTAGATAGCTATCCTGAATATTAACGTTGTTAAGGATCCTGTAATCTCCACCACAGCCACCAGTTACCCGATTTCTTTAGGGAGGGCTTCTCAAACTTTATATATTTGCGATTCAATCATAAAATTTTCATCGTCCCTTAAACTCCATACAATAACAATGTATTGAATTCAATAACACTACACTTTCATGTTAAGGCTACTTTAACCTCTAAGTGTCATCGGCGTATATAAATGTCTGTCCGAAATACAATCTTTTCTGTGCACTGCTATCCGTAAAATTATTCCGAAGGCTTTGGGATGCAATAAAAGGACGTTGACAGTGTTTGCGAAGGATTTAATTATTCTTCCCTTCCCCTAATGCATAGATTCCCAACCTTTTTTGAGCTAGCGTCCCCTTTTCTAGTGAATGTTTCGATATCGCCCCTTTTTTAGTGAATATTTCGATACCGCCCCCTCCCTCTAGAGGAATAAAAATGTACTTAATACATGGTAAAAACAAAATTTAAGTTTAAAAACATATCCTAAAACTAATAGAATATATTTTTTAATTAAAATTTTTTCTAAAGACCCAATTTTTTTTTTATTTGCGAATCTGAAATAGCTGTTGCCACAAATATAATTAACTGTGTAATATTATATATTTTAGTCATAGTTTTGGAATTGAAACGCTACTGAATTTCTTCTTCATTTAAAAGAGTGGAATAAAAGTTTTAGCTTACCTGTTATAAAGACAGGCAGGGGTTTTGATGATACAAAGATAAATATAAATTGACAGTTTCAGCCTTGAAAGAATCACACGTTAGCTTCTGATCAACATATTTTATTATGTTTCTTGGATAATATTCGTAATGAAATCTAGTGGACGAAACATTTCCCCTACTGCTCACAGACAAAGGCAACACGTGCACTACAGAAAATAAAATGCACTATATCATTCGGTTTAATGTAGGTCTGAATGTAATGCAATATTTTTAAGTTTTTCATCCCCTTCCCGAACTACGTGAATTTTCGTACATTAATATTGAAATGATTTGTGAATACATACAATCAACATAAGTAAACAGTATTAAAGTTTACTTTTGTTAGTAATAAATCAGAGTGTTTTCTAAGTCAATTTTAGACTATATTTGCCCAAGCCCCTCCATACCTTCTAATTTTTTCTGGGTTTCTTACCGCCCCCCTGAAAGTCTCAAACGCCCACAAGGGGGCGTTATCGCCTACGTGAAAAACGGTGGCATTGGGGAGTGAATCGCGTAACTTTTAATCGGCAGTTAAGGGATTAATTGTAAACCGTAAAAATTATCAAGATAAGTGTTAATTTTCGCATAATATACGAAAACCCCATGGGGCCCTGGTAATTATTAAACTTGTTCTTAACTTTGCTTTGTTAAGATATCCAACTACCCTAAAATTGTGAATTTCGCCAAAAATTGACAAACTTTTTTTAAAAATTTTATTTTATAGGTCATCTTATTACCTTTATAAAAATAGCAATTTTATTATTTTCCGTTCACTAGAACAAAAACTACAAGTGTTTTTAGTACAAGCAGATGCCTTCACATTAAGCAAGATGTCATACTTTAAAACGCGTTTTACTGGAACTTTTTTTTTTAAATGCTCAAACGGGGACAGCGATTGCTACTTAAGTTTTGAAAATAATTAACTGAAATTTTTTTATGTATGTTCTGTATAATAGTAGAAGTGTTTTAAAGTTCAGATTTATCAATAACTGGTTTTTTTACAGTCCCTTATGTGAATATAATCACTGATTTTTTTTAAAGCAATTTCATATAACTAAGATAAAGTGCTCTAGTTTTTGAAAAAATTAAAACTTCTGAAGGTCATTTTAAAAATGAATAACATGGCAACACATCAGAATTCAAAATTTGTTCATAAACTTTCGGTAAAGAATGGGCATCGTTTATGCTATCTTTTAGTCATAATTTTCGCATATTTGTCTTAAAATGTACTAAACAAATCTAAAAACCACAAAAAAAAAAATCCATTTTTTAAAAAAGTTGTTGCAAATAGTCTGATACCTTAAAAAAAAAACAATTATAAAACACATTGTGCAGTACCGATACATTTATAAGTGTACATCAGAGTGGAAAAGTGTATTTTTTTGTTTACGTCAGAATGTATTTTTACTTTCGACTTTTCAATGTGCTAGCACCCCCCAGTTTGAGAAACTCTGCTTTAAGACGAGATGCAAGGGATTGGCCAACAACTTTTCAAAGACCTTGCTGTATGTAACATCAAATCAAATTCTGCTTTCAACTTTTCCGACTCCTTCAATAAAATGTTCGATATTAAGACTTAATTTTTTTATTCACGAGTGTTGGTCGTACAAGATCAAAGAATTCACTCTCAATATTCTTTGATCCAAGTGTGACTTATCCATGCATTATATTTAGTAACCAAGATACATGTGCTAGGATTTTTTTTGCACTAACTGTTGGAAGTCTAGGTCTATTGAAATTATGTGGTTGAATTTCATATTTTGGACTTGATTTGTAGCCACTCACATTAACATTTTATATTTAAATACATTATCCTGAATGGCAATAAAATATTTATAGCTGGAGAAATCCCTGCAAGAATTTACAACATAAAATTTAAGAGCTGCTGATTAAAGTTTAAGATTTTAACATGGAATCTGTTGATATGTCACACACAATACGCTGTTCCTTCTTTCATTATAGGCGTTTTTCTCTACTATAAAAGAAAGGTGCTTCCATTGGAAAACTGATTAGTTTCTCAAAACATTGTACTAACTAGTACAGTATAATTTCATGGACCCCCAGCATAGTAAACAATAGAATATTCATATTAAGTTTGTGGTACATGCTATTTATGACACAATACCTTTTTACTTTTAAATATTATAAAAGTTCTGGTAATAATGCTAGTCAACCCCAATGAAAAAATAAAATTTACTATCCCCTAGTATGGAGTGTTCCAGCCTAAACATGCATGCTGGGTCTTAAAGGAATAAAGAAAATGTTTCAATATTCTTTTCAATAAAAAGTTTTATAAAAATAAGTTTTTATGACTGGGACATGCTTGAGATTCTTCATTATGCATACACATTTATAACTTTATAGGTTCTTATTGCGATTCATTGAACCTCAGGGGTTCATGGAATAGTTTGAAGGCCACTGTTTTAGAGTATAGCCAACTAAGTTGCATAATAGCTTGAAATTTTTTTTAGTACAGCAATTTAAAATCAGACTGTCATGCAATTTTCTACGATTATACATGTAAATAAATATTAATGCAAACAGCTTATAATATAGTCCCAATATTGAATCTTTGCGAGATAACCTCCATGAGAATTTATATAATTACACAATTAAGTTTCTGAAATATTCTATCCCTACAAATTAGAATATAGGTTACAAATTTTAATCACTGGTTTTCTGACAAAGCTTTAAAAATTAAAATTTTGAATATAATATCAGTGTTGGAGAAATATGGACATCTGAAATATTTATTTCGTTTTGAAAACATTTCAGATTATGATAGGCGATTTGAATAATAGAAATGTATGTTCTGAAAGTAATAGGGTAGAAATAATTTTAAAATATCAAATGGATCATTGAAACATGCATCAAAAATAGAATATTAGAGCCTATTAATAAAAAGGATGTTTGCCACACCTAATATAAAACTAGTTCCTAAAGAATGTCCCAATTGATAAACAAAGAACTTTAAAGTTAAATAGTACATGACTCTATAACTGCTAATGAACGATACATTTAGCAACAAGTTTGGCAAGATCACGAAGTTGTAGTGCAGGCATGCAATTGCCACATTTGCAATTAATTCCACCTTTAATGTTGTATGCAATGTAGTAGCTTGTTTAAATAAATTCAAAACACAAATCCAGATTTTTAATTCATTTTAATGACCATTTTGACTTCATTCAGGAAAAAGAATTTTAAAAATATTAGATTCAAATAATCTTCTTGAAAATTATACTCATCAATGTAGTAGCACTGAATAGCAAGGAATGTGATTCAAATCACTGCATTTATTCTTTACATTAAATTTGAAGCTGCTATCACAAAAATATATTATTTACATCATATAGGCATAATTTTATTTTGAGGCAATTGTACATTACAGAAAAAGGGAACTTGTCTTGAAAAACTTAACAAGCAAATAAACATTTGTATGCAATATATAACATAATCACAATCTGTCAACATACATTCTACAAGCAATAGCAATACAAACTCATTTTATTGAAATACAATTTGATTAAGGATCACTAGATTTTATTGCTTAATTCCATTAAATGATTCAGGTTTATAAATATTGCTCTTTTGTTGGCCAATTAATTGAAGTCAGGTCTTAAAAATAAATAAAAAAGGCACACACTCAATTTATTAATTCTTGTGAAGCTTTCAATTTCATTTACTGTAAAAGAAAAAACAAAATAAAATCATTAAAACTTTAAATAACCCAATATTTAACATTTCTAAACAATATTTTGAAAAATACCCTTCCCTTTAACAGATTGAATTCATAAAACAATTCTATCATCAATATCCAAATTAAACCACAGTAAATTTTATACAGGAAGAAAAGTTATTTGAGTTTTTTTTTTTAATTTACCAGTCATTTACACAATTGAAAATTACATAGCTGCACAGATCTCTTCCTGATACCAGCACTTTAACCAAACATACTTTTTAAAAATATTTGAGGAAGCGCAGAAAGCCTATGCATAGTTAAGATTTTATGCATAACCACTGTAGTTTTGCTAACTCGTGTGATTCATGAGATACAACTTAAATTTTAAGAGCAAAATTAAAATGTATTCAATGTCTGAAATTTAAATAGATGTTGAGCCTTTGAGGGACACATTTTTATTAGGGTAATATTTCACGAGTGTGTGTATGAAATTTATTGTTACTTTTATGCATTACTTTTGAGTTTAGTACATCAAAAATTAATTAACTACTACGCAAGAATACAGTAAAATAAAATGCAACTAATCTACATTAAAAAATAATTTTAACCACTTGAGCTGGCAAAAAAATTCACTGACACGTGTACCCGAATGGTCATTTCTGTAACAATCGCATGATGTGCATACCACGTCACGGGCAATTATGTGACATAAGCATTGTGACGTGTGTGGCACGTCTTTTCAGTGTTAATGGTTAAATAAGTTACATTTACGATTTTTATATTGAATATATTGGTTAAATGAACAATTCTGATGCAGTATCATTATAAATATGTTGCTTTTAATAAAGAGAACACTGAATAAATATTTTTGTAACAAATTTGATGTAGCATCTAAATAAAGGAAATTAATGCCAAATAAAAGAGTCACGAGTGAATATTAATGTTGCACTATTCAGCTACTCTAGGGCTTTTAATGACTAATCTTGTAATTTTGAGCCATGGTCAAGTAACGAAGATGGCACCTGAGCTACAGCCCCTCCCCTAATTTCCACACTACACCAATTGGGAGGGTGTTTGAACGACATATGTAATGTGCATCAGCCTTCTCTGCACGGCACGTCTTCAGCGATACTAGACCTGAACTCATGATACACCCGCCACTAGTCTGTTACCCTGACCATGCCAAATAAAAAAAATGAATGCATAATAAAATGTGAGAAAAGCAATAATTTCATCCATTCCATGCAACCAAATTACCCACTGCGGATAATTGCCATGCCATCACAACTTCACATGGAAAGATGACCATTTAATATAACCACTACTTAAAAACTGTTGAAGTATTTTGAATTAATTTTAAAGTGATCTGAAGAATAAGTAATAAATTACAGTACTTCTAAGAGATTAAAGTCTAATTTATTATACAGTGTTATTTTCATTAAGATATTTCCAGCAAATTGACAAAATTATATTGAATTTTAAAATGATTAAAATTGTGATCGAGATTTTAAACATAACTCTAAGGTAAAATATACTTACAACTTTTTCTTCTTCGAGACCATGTTTAAAGAAAATCATAATTGGTGTTTCATTTCCATCTGCATTTTCTCGATACTCCAAGAGAGCTATTAGCCCATCAGGATTAGAGCTTTCTCCTACAATATCAAAGGTTTAAATTCTCAAAACCCACATTGAAAGTTATGAGAATTCTCTCCTAATATAAAATTCAAGGTTGTTTCTGACTGTCTTGGAACAGATAAGAAACTTAAAATGCATTGCATCATTTAATATTTGTTAAAATGGTAGCAATACACAGATTTACTATGCTGTAATTTAAAACACTTTATATTAATACATTTTACCTAGCACACCATTTATTTCAACTTGATAAGCATACAAATAAACAAATGCATACCCATAAAAAACTGGTAGTCTCCAATTTTTGGCAAGACCTTTTTAACCGCTTCAGTAAATTTAGATTTTGCCTCGCTTATTTCAGAATCACTCTTTTCCAATTCTTTCCATTTGTCCATCAACCTGTATTATATATAAAATTCATTAAAGAACTATACTATAAGGGAAAAATTCACATGCCACTTGATTTAAAATACGAAAGTTTTAAAATATATGCAGACAGAATTTTTTTTCTAAAAGTTCGCTTCTATTTCAAACTTGGTATAAGCAAAACTGGGAAAAAAATAATTATGTCATAATGAATTATTTCATCCATTTACCTGTTCAGCAGCAAAAATGCAGCTGAACAGGTAAGTGTGTGAAATATTTTTTTAATCAACTGCAAAGTAAAATGCCAACAAATAGCCTCAGATAGGATTACTAGAAAGGAAACCCATTGTTTAAAAAATTAACATCAACTTTTTAAAATTATAAGCCAAATAGATTTTATGACATTGCAGCAAAGATTTGAATTTTAAATCTACATTAAATTAAAAGTAATTTACTTGAGTGAAATTTTAATTTTTTAAAAATAATTTTCAAATTGTTAACAAAGTAGTGAATGTAAAATTTTTTTAAGTTATACATGCAGAGGGAGTTTTTTTATAGGAAGATGTGCCTAAAGATTAAGTATGACTCAAAATCACAAATTAGTTTTTGCTCACAAATCTTTATATACACCTATTCATGCAAAGAAGCATTAAGGAGAAAAGCATGACATCTTGGGGGCTATTACATCTATTGACTTTAAATTTGACAAGCATGTTCATTCAAAGGGGTTTTGCAAAAATATACCCCCCGAAGGAGCATTGGACAAATATTCTCATGTTTGAACTATTAGACCCACAGAATTAAAATTTTTAAGCCATGCTTTTTGGTTTGAATAGTGATCCACTAATTCTATGAAATAAGACTCCTATGAGGGAGAGATATCAAGGGAAATAGAGATAAAAAAACATTTTAACAATAACAAACCTACAGAAACTAAGTTTGCGATGCATTCTCCTTTTGTTAAGTTGAAACCCACTAAGAATGGTCCTCACAGAAACTGAATATCAAGGGTGGTTATACAGTATATTCATAAAAAATTTCTGTTTTCCAGCTATTAAACCAGGGATGGCCAACCATTTTGGAAAGAGTGCCACTATGATAAAAATTAAGAGAGCCACTTCCAACTTTTCCGTTAAACGAAAAAGAGATTAGGTGAAAAAATGTTACTTTTAAGCTTTTTATGCAATTTTTACACAGAAAGCACATTTTTAATGCATCTAAACCAGTGATTCCCCAAGTGGTCAATATAGACCCCCAGGGGTCTATGACAACCTGCAAGGGGTCCACGCCAGAGAAAAAAATAATTTGGGGGTCTATAATAGTGGCTCTCATCAAACCAGATAGTGACTTTAATCTTTAATTTGTGGTTACTAGGCGATACATAAATTTTGTTAAAACAAGGAACGTTTCAGCATTTATTTCCAGAATTAAAATGAAGTAGTATAATATTGGACGCCACGAATTTTTTCAATTTGTTACAGACAATTGTCAGGACATTTTAGCTAAGTTTCAATATTTAAATAACATTTACTTAAATTTTAAAACTAGGTTTGAGATTGCTATTTTTATAGCAATACCACAGCGTGTGCAATAAATTCATATAGTCACATTGAAGAAAAAAAAGTCATTACAATAGGAACTGATCAGAATTGGCCGTAACGATCTTAAAATAAAGCTTAAAAACTGATGTCAACAATTTCGGCTTTTAAAAGACATTCTTGTTATTTGTCGTGAATTTTGGAATATTATGAGTTTTTAATTGCTTTTCCTAGTGAGAGGGAGTTTCAGTGAGTTTGCCAATCTCAAAAACAAAAAAAGAAGGGGGGGGGGCTTGTGACTGGACACTTACTAACAAAGGAGGTTTATGGTTAAATTTGACTAGACTGATATAAATATTAAATTTTTTTTATTGAAGCATTAGATTCATCTCTCTCATTAAAAACATTTGCTGTTCAGTTATTTATAGAAAAAAATGTTTTATGTATTGGATTAATTTATTTTTATTTAATTCTTTTAAGAGGACACAGTACGATTCATATGACAAAAATCGGTCAAAAAATAAAATTTAGTTTTTTTTTAAGCTTAAACTGTTTTTTACATACCTTTCTATAACCTGACAAAATTTGAAGGCTCTAAACTTAAAAAAACGTTAGTTTTTATTCACATTCCTATGGCAAATCAAAACTTTAAAGTTATTTATCTCGGAAAGATAAAATAACTAGTCTTTCTTCATTTAAAATGCTAAGGCCTTTTTTTCTATTTCGCCTAAGGCTTTGAATTTTTTTTTAATCTATTGCTAATAGCACATGTAACAAAAGTTGGTATGCATTTTTGAATCAAAGCAATACTTATTTTTTTTTAAATAATTAAACTCAGAATTTGTACATTTAATTAATTTTCAATAAGCATTCATAAAAATAAGTATTGTACAAATACCAATCATGTTATCGCAAAACCCATACCAACTTTTGTTATGCACAGTTTGACGTACTTGTAAATCAAATTTCAAGCGTGTATGTAAATTTTTTGTAGGAGTAGCATTTTAAAATCACTTCAAAAATTCTAAGTTTTTTACTTAAAAAATTAAATGGTTAGCTTTTTATGAAAATTTGAGCACAAAATCTGTTTTACATACACACATAGAAGGCAACCAAAATTTTTTTGAAAAATCCTTAAACTAAATTTTTTTGCGTAAATCGTACCATGTCCCCTTAAAGTAAGTAGTAGTACTAGCTGTCAAAAAGACATTTAAGTTGATAAATTTGCAAAAAATCAATATTACGTAAGCAGGGGTCTACCCAAAACCGAAAAACATGGCAAGGGGTCTATGAGACAAAAAAGTTTGGGAACCTCTGATCTAAACCAAACTCAATGGTGCAACAGCCCATGAGGGCCAAGGTCTACTATGCCAATCTCCAATCCAATATATGACCTTGGGCACTGAGAGGTGCAGATGTTCCAATCAAGTCAGTCTGATGCAAAACCCCAGTGTTTAGTCCAAGGGGTACACATTTATGGGCCCACAGAAGGAATGAAAGGCTGAGTCGACCTTGCCCAACTCAGGGATAGAACCCCAAACCCGTGATGTGGAAGCGTGACACGCTACCACCCAGTTGCTTCAAAAATAGAATAAATAAAACAAAAGTACAAATTTGGATTTTGTTAATAAGCTTTTTTATAGGCTCAATCAGTTAAGTTTGGTAATAAAGTAAAAAAATGAATAGCTTGAAACATTTAATTCTAAATAATTGAACAGTTAACCTTTTGGAGACGGCGGGTTTTGTAAGGAAAAGGCCCTACAAGACGGCACTTTCAGTGATGGTTACTTCCCCCTTTTCTGTCACTGATTGAGAGTATCAAAACATCGGAGGACAAAAGAAACCATATAGTTGTTGGTCTCCCGCTGACCAAGGGAAAGTTCGCGGCTTAGAAAGTCCCTAAATGCAAAGAGTCTCCCTTTCTTAGGGAAACATGTTTTTCTGGAGAATCCAATGTAGTATGATTTCAATTCAAGAAAATTCAAACAATTTATTTATTTTATTTTTTAAAAAAAAGAAATTTCCTAATAATTTAAGCTGTTTTACACCTAGATTTCCACTTTAATATTATTAAAAACATTGAGAGAAATAGCACAAAATAATGATGATAATATAAATCATTGCATAAAAAAATTAAACGCTTATTTCATTGTAGCCAAAGGTTCAATAAACTAAACCAAATTTAATTGATTTTGCTCATGTAAAATTTATTTATATTTTGATTTTCCGTAAATTCATTAAAATAGATATAAAGTTTTTTAAGTTTAATTTTAGTTCTTTTAAATGCAGGAATTTGGTTCACACCTGGAGTTAAAACTTAAAATAATCAAATTAGAAATAAGAAGTAAATAATGATTCATCACATAAATTGCACATAATTATAATCAATAATACAAAATAAAAAGCAAAATTGTTGAACCTGTCTCTTTATGTTATAATGTAAAATTCAGACTTTCTCAAATCGATAATGAAGTAAGTTTAAAAACTCTTATAAGTATCCACAGTATCTGTACGATAATAAACATATCATCATTAATCAACAATGCTTTTTTGGAAACTTCATTTTTACTCAATTTATAATTGTTTTTTCTCTCTTATAATATGTCAGTAAAATCTTAAGATTTTTCTTACATATCTTTTATAAAGGAATGATATAGATTTGATGCAAAATTGTCATTTTTTATTGTTCCATA